>CM046836.1:2665086-2670086 GCA_025618425.1 Heliocidaris tuberculata | reverse complement strand
TGTTGCATTGGACATTCATATAAAGATGGTAATGTTACATCAATTTAATAATTATTTTAACCACATTACAGGCCTTCATCAGGGGCTGGGAATATTTATGTGTGCTTTATCCCCTTCATCTTGTATAATAGACCTACCTGTAATTGGGTCTATTACAATTGTGCACACAGTATCTAAAATTTACATTAACCCTTCAAGACAATTGACCACATTTTGTGGTTTGGCTCAATAACATTTGATTCAGAGCTCTAAAAAATATACCAGATGCATGAGTAGAAAGAGCAAAAATTTCTGCACATCCTATGTCCACTTTTGTTGCATGACCAAATTGCGTTTGATGCCAGGAATTTTAAAAACAAGAATAAGCTTTAAAATCCTTAAATTGGCATCACATTGAGAGGTTCAAAATCATTGTTATTTGTCAAAATTGGCAACCTTTTTCAACTTTTCGATAATGGTTTTAAGAATGTATGTTGTTTTCAAAGCATTACATTTTATTAGAACCATGTAGCACTACGAGAAAAATATTATTGTTGCCAATTTGAAGATCAAAATGTGATCAATTTAGCCTTAAATAATTCCTGTCCTGAAAGGGTTAATTAGGGAGTCATGTCATTGCCTATGTGTGGTAAGTAGGCTAAGTACAACATGCATGATCTTAAAATTTATATTTCAATTCAAAATAGGCTGAATTTTGGCAGCGTTCTTTAATTAATGAATAGTCTATTCTACTAGACCTTACAAGATGTGAACAAATATATTCATAAATGTAGGCCTAGTCCTATATTCCAAATCCTCCAAGAGACTGCTAATGATTAAATATTCACTCTTGTATCATTTTATCTTCCCCCTCAGTTTGTGCATGAAATAACTACAGGTATGTCCTCTATTCTACGAGCATCGTGCCATTTCTTGTATTGGCCCTTTGGGGCAGGCCGGGGCAAATCCGTACAGAGGCTGCTCAGAGATTGTACAGAAATCGTGCAATTTCAGTGCAGTCTCCGCAGCATCCGCACGGAAATCGTATGGAGCCCATCTGAAATTGAAAAATGTCTCGAGGTGGCTGCACGGCCCACTTATACATGTACAAGCTTATCTGCAGATAACCTTGTACTCCAGACTAGCTTTTACGGGTGAATAGGGCTTCAGTAGCTTTTGTGTGTATTAGCGGGCCTTTTTCCAGTCTAGATCATTCATACATGAGAGGAAAATAATTATTTAAAATTTCACTTACAATTCTGAATCCAAATTTGTGGCATAGTAAGAGTTGAAGAGTCCCTGAATCAGGTAATCTAGCAAATTTAAGAAAATTAAATCTTGCTTATTTAGAGCAATTTTGTTATCTGTTTTTGACTACTGCAACAGTGAATGTTGGACACAGTCCCACATAGGCAAGGGCCTATGAGTGGCATGGCCATGCATGGCGCGGGAGCTGTGGGGTTGCTGTGGGATGACTGTCCAAAATCACGGATACTGCATGGGCAGCGAGCGGCCACCTTGCGATAGCTGTGCGATGGCCGTGCGAATGTCCCACGAGTCTACAATCTAGTTTCGATTTTTATTTGCCCCCATTTTCACTGAAATTGTGTGTTTGCTGCATGATCAGCGCGAGGCCACTCACGGGACCATCACTACACTGTATATGGGGCTGTGTCAATTTCGACTGTCACGACCTCCAAGTTGAAGAGGTAAAACACCAATATAATCCGCAAAATTTTGAGAAAATACTTTCTTCTACATTTTAGAATGATAGAATATCTAATTTTATGCCAGATCCTTCGAACGAGTGGTTTCCTCAACGATATCAACCACAATATACATGTACATGTATGTAGCCATTCTCTTATAATGGTGAGTGAGCTAGACATGCATGTGGAACGTCGTAGCAAGCAATGTGCCCTAGCTCTGCTCTCGTAGACAGGGCTGATTCTACTGTGCAGTGCACTGCTGTTGGCCTGCATTGAGTAGGGTAATTTTCACTCATACATGTAGAGTCGGTGCTCACATAATGTGTGAGGTTATTTATAAATGATTTCTCACCAATATATAGATCTATATGGGCAATAGGCTATAGGCAATCGATGTTCCCGTACTCATACAGATGTATGTGAGTCCAAAAAAGCACTCTTGCCGGCCTAAAACATCCTCTCAATCCCATACAAACTCTGAATGTTTTCAAGTATCCCAAAGTGTTTTAATGATGAGGGTCAGCACATTCAGGGGGCACATCATCGGGGGGGGGGGGGGGGGGGGGGGGGGGGGCAGCGGATGGTAGAGATCTTACAAAATAGATGAAATGAAAATTAACAAGGCCATTAATTAGGGGGAGGGTATGGGAGGGAGTTTTATCATTGTTCTTTGCTCATTCTTCTTCCCTCTCTCACTTTCCTCTTTTTTGTGTGTCTTTTCTGTCTTATTCCCTTGTTTAACCAATTGATTGAGGGGATAGCATGTGCCCTGTAGCTATTCAACTGTGTGTTGTTGTTGTTTTTTTAGAAAATACCATTGATCTATGATGTATTTTGACAAGATAAACTTCACATACACTGCTTCTCATACTCAATAATTGTCATCTCTGTTGTTCATTTTTGCAATTTAATGTATGTGTGTATTGATATTATCCAAAATTTATCAAGACCTTCTCATTTCATCAAATCAATCGCAACTCCTATCTCTTAAGTACAAAGTTTTAATTTGTGATCGATTCGAATCAATCGCAACTCTTTATAAGAGTGGCCCTGATCTACTACTAGTACCGGTACTGCCAGGTCTATAGTTTGTAAAGTCAATTTGTATTCTTCTTCTTCTTATATTGATTTCCTCCGCTTGGCGAAGAACTGTGCTTGCATGAGCACAGGAGATCACAAATCCATAGCACTTATTTTTGTTGGGTTTTTTTTTGTACGAGTTCATTTTCTTCACCTTTACCCAAGATTGCTGTCGTCTCAGCAGTCGGGCTTCCAGTTCTGGCTCTTCTTGACTATTCTCATTGCTGGCTCGGGGGTCATCCTTTCTTTTCCTTTTCTTGTATATTATTCCGTGTGTCTCTGGCTCTCTGACTGTGCTCTCAGTAGCTTGCTCTACATGTATGGGGAGCTGAATCATTGGTTTGCCCATACATGTACCGGTCAAGTCTGGTCTTGAATGTGTTCACCGAGGGCAGCAGTGACCACTTCCTCGGGCAGTGAATTCCACTCATTAAATTATTCATTGGCTGAAGGCTTCCTGTCTTTCCTTGGTCTTGCATCTGTTTTTGGTGAGTTTTAGGCTATGACCCTTGTACTGGAAGTAGAGTATTCAAAGAAGGCATTACTCAGGATTCTGTCGAGACCATGAATGATCTTGTATACTTGGATCATGTCACCTCTACGTCTTTGTGCATTTTGGTGCATTATTTCTGCAACTGAGATGTTGACAGCAACATCAATAACACAACCCCAAATATAAAAAGGTCTTTTAAAGGAAGTCTAGCCTTAGTATCAAGTTGTTCCAAAGGAAAAGGGGAATAAATCAAGAAAAGCAGATTTTTGTTTCTCCTTTTTAAATCAGTCAAGTTATAAGAAAGCCATGATTTTGTTATAAAGTTGCAATCATTAGACACTCATGATTTTCAAATTGACAAATAAATAATAGCACCTTAATGTGATGCAGGACAACGCTCTACTTGTTCCAACATTCAGTAAGGTTGAAATGTCATTTTCCGACTTTATGACCTGATATGACTTTTTTTGGAGAACCTACATGTAGAAGAACATGCTATCTCGAAAATATTTTTAGTACAGTTCCAAGGGAAAAAAACATGCTTCGTAGAAAATTGGAAATCAATAGTCAATAATATTTGTGTAGAACAAATGTCTCCAAGTACATCATGGTAGGATGATGAATTTTTTTATCATCATTCATTAAAAACATATTTATTACAGTCTTCTTTATACAGTGTGGCACTTTCAATGAAGAATATTGCTCTTCCAAGAGGCCCTGTCTGTACAATAAAAAACATATTAAAACATTAAACATGTATGCAAAGTAGAATCTAAAAGGAAAAAAAACAATAAGGAACTAATGGTGTAGAATAAAAATCAAAGGAAAACTGTTGAAACATACTTGCTTACACAAGAAAAACAATACAAGTTAAATGAACAAAGATGAGGGAAAGTGGCTTCTCAAAGGGCATTTAAAATACGTACCCGGTAAGTGTTGGCATTGCCTCTTAAAAGGACAGCTCCTGTGTGGACAGTTATGGTAGTGATGACCACTTTTTAAACTACTTGTATTTCTTTTTCAAATGATTTGTTCGAACTTTCACCAATCTGTTTCTCTGATTTTTCTTGATTTATGCGGATTAACTTGTTAGAAAATTAGATTGCCCTTTAAATTCAACAACATCATTCTTTTACAATATGCATGCATGTGCAGAAGCATGCAATTGTTTAGGGTAAATACACCAACTGTACATGTACTTTTTCCTTTCTATTTTACTCTAAACAGGCATGAAATGCATAATGAAAAGCTTATTTTATCATTCAAAGCTTACTCTTTACAAAAGTAATGAGAGTCTAGTGAAAGTCATTACTCAGGTCAAAATCCAACAGCAAATAATGATTGCTGTTTTGTATAAATTTTATGAAAAAAATTATAGTAGTAAACTCTTAGCATAGTGCACAATTTTTCACCTGATAGCTACATGTATGTAGTGTATATAGTTATATACATGTACATGTACTTGTGGTGAATATTAATTGGAAGTGTGATATAATATCAACTTAGACATCATTATTCATATTCTGTTATGATATATTTTTCTTAAAAAATTTACTCTCTCTCTTCTCTTTGTACAAAAAGTACACAGCTAATAAGGTGAGAGCCTCTTTTCCAAAAAATGTTAAATTCCTTATGTAATGTTTTTACAAATAGAGCTAATAGATGTAGAAAATACCGGCCTGTAAACAATCAGATAGCAGACATTCTGTGATATGTGTACAGGCCCAAAATAGCTAGGA
>CM046836.1:2623830-2664586 GCA_025618425.1 Heliocidaris tuberculata | reverse complement strand
AATTGTTGCAAATTTGAAGAACAACATGTGATCAATTTAGCCCTTAAAATAATTCCTGTCATGAATAAGCGGGGACCTTGCAAAGGAAAATGCACGTGATGTGCGCATGTTCGTGCGCGATCGATCAGAGTCTCCAGTTTGCTAGGGGGTCCAGGCAGGAGAATCTCCCTTTTAGGAGGTGCTTGGGTCGGAGTCTCTGGATACGGAGGTTCATAACAATGCTGAGTTAGTTAGCCCCCATCTACATGTACATGTACCTGTAGACTTACATGTAGGCACAACTTGCCTGTAGAGTCTACATCCCCAATTTTTTGTCTCAAAATCATATTTTTATTCTCAAATTAAAAGGCACCTAAAAATGATTAGTTTCTTTTTTTTTTTTTTTTTTTTTTTTTTTGTTGCTGAGATGCTCACAGAGTTTAGAGGGAAAAAAATGGATCTTCTGATGAAAATTGTGATTTAATTACCAGTGCCCTTTATTTTTATTATTTTTTTCTTGGCATCTTGACATGTCTTAAAGTTAAAGGGAAAGTCCACTGACTCCACCCTGATAACAAGTTGGTTTTAAAAGAAGCTGGAAAATTAAAGATACAGAGCAGTGAAGGTTCTAGCAAAATCCACTAATGAATATGAAAGTTATGAATTTTTGGAGTTGTAACCAAGCAAACACAAATAGGCAACTCCGTAACGTATCTTGCGAGCTCCTCTCCCATTTGCTCAGTACAGAAAATTTGATAAATTTTTATTTTCTTAGTTTCTGTTGAAGGAATAAAATTTTTTCCTACAGGTTTTGTGTAAAAACATATGAGCAATGATTAAATCTAAGGTGTATGTTTGAATATTTTCTTTAGAGAAAATGGAAATTAATGATTTTTGGGGTACAGGGCAAATGGGCGAGGAGCTTGCAGAATATGTTGCGTCACGGAGTAGCCAATTTGTGTTTGATTGATTACAACTTCAAAAATTTATAACTTTCTTATTTCTTATCGTATTTTGCTCAAACCTTCACTGATCGGTTTCTTTAATTTGTCTGCTTCTTTTAAAACCAGCATGAAATCAGGATGGACTTTCCCCTTAAGACATGTCGAGATTAACAACATGACTTCATTGGGGGTTTTTTTTCTGAAAGTTTATTTCTCTTAACTTTTACTGAATCAATTTTACCTTTTAGAGTTTATTCAGTCTTTAAAGATCTAAGATGTTGATTTATAAAAACTATGGTAATGTACATGTAGTAAAATTAGAGAAACAGATTGGAAGAGATCAAAGAAAAATCAGCTGGGTTTATATGAGGCTTTGATTTCATATTTCATGTACATTTTTAATTTGATATTGTATTATAAACTTCTCACCTTTTCTCCAAGAACCCAGTATAAGTATTCTTGTGCTGTTACAAAAGTTATATTGATAACATTCTATTGCATGCATGTGAAAACCACTTCATTTCAGAGACATGACATAACAATATTATCAGGGTGAGTTTTTATATTTGTTCTATGCAATGCAAACTAGTCTGGAATATCTATTGCTGGTTATAATTTTGTCATCAAAAGGAGTAAGACCAATATTAGAAAGGGGATAAGATCTGACTAAACAGTATAATAAGGACTTGTATTTCTGGTGTTATTTTGTGAACATAATTCCTAAAATCAAATGATATGAATATTCTACTTTTGCACAATTCAAATCACAGGATTGCAGCAGCCAGTAGATGAAGGAGAAAATGGTCGTACAGCATGATCAAGTAAGTAGATTGTAGCCTACATGCATGATAATCTTAACAGAGGGTCTCATTGTCTGGAATTCTTCTCTGTTCTTTAAAGCTCACTGTTAAAGCTCATGTATAGTATTGGTAGCAAAAAGGAAATTGAAAAGAAACATGTTAAATATAGTCTCATTTTGTTCTCCTTGTATCAAAAGATGTCTGTAAAAGATATTTGGTATTCCATCTATGATTTCTGGTGAATTTCAGTGTAAATATCTGTCAGGAATGCTTGATCACTGCCATTATGCTAGGACCCTTCCACCCCCGACGGCTCCCCGCACAGCAATCTTGGGGCTTCGCATAGAGACAGCGTGTGTGCACTGTGTGTAGCTACTCGTTATTGTTTTGCACGTGTGTGTGCAGTGTATAGCACATGCTGCCTTTGTTGTTATTTTACGTGCCTGTCCCGGCACATAAATTAGTTTTTGCCTCTTATTTGATTAATATCAAACTTAGGAGGCGAAAACTTCACAGTGTCTTAGTATTGCTAGTATCTTGCTATTTATCAACAAAAATTGAAGAAATCTGACGAACAGTTTTTGAGGACTACCAAAACTTTACATGATCTTTAATCTTTTCTGTCTTGTGCTGTTGCTAAAATGAGAGAAATGTATTAGAGACTGGTTCTCTAAAAATATCAATAACACCCACATTTTGGAATAGTATTCAGTTACATGTAATAAATGACTGTAGCATGACACCCCCCCCCCCCCCCCCTCCTTGTAAGGATTTGAAGAAAAAAATGAAAATGAAAATGACCTTGTAACATAGAAATTAGTTGGTGAGCTCGGATAATTGACCTGTTCACAAATATATTCAAATTTTAAAACAAAGGTTGTTCTTGACAACCTTAAAGCTTGTCAGAGGCTTGTCAGACATAGCAACAAGTAATGTATGCAAACTGGATTACAAGTATTGTGGTTCATTAATAACAGGTTAATGGAATACAGTGTTACTACATGTAGGTCCCCATGAAAGAAACATCCATAAGTTTAAATAACTTTGTGAACAGGTCTATTGATGCAATACTGTTTATTTACAGTTGATTCCACATATAAGATAGCAAATTTTGAAAAGAATTTATCGCGGACTCGTAATTCCTCTATCTGTGTTTTTTAATTAAAAAACAGCATTTTTCATTGTGTTCAAGCTTATCATATATGTACATGTATGTATAGAACACATGGAAGAGTAACATTGTATAACAAGTTTGCTGTTGGTAATGCAGCCATGTGTCTGCTCTAACACTTAACCTGTACAAGGGCAGTAGTAAGGCAAAAGGGATGTGGTTCATTAATGAATTCCCACAGGAAGGTGCTGGTAAAGCATACTTATTTTAATCATCATCTCAAATTACTTAAGACAACTAAGGCAGCTGAGGATAATGTCCTTTGTTATGCATTATACTCTTTATTTCCATCTGTCTCCTTTCCTCTTTTTCTCATAATCTGTCATAGTCTTGTTTTCAGGCAGAAAAAAATTATAGCCGAATCATGTTTGAAATACATGTAGGTGATACTGTTCTGTTAGTAAATTACAATTATGGAAACTGTCTCATGCTATTTTCATCTTTCGGATTTAGAGGAGTGTGTGTTTGTTGGTATAATACCCCATGTAGATAAAGTACCAAAGTTTAAGTTACCCTTTCAATCGTTAAAAGAAAAATCATTCAAACTCATGTTTTATAGAAACTTCATGTAGTAATTTGCTAAGGTTTTGATTAGGTAAACCAGTGCTTAAATTGCAATACAGGTACTGTACATGTCTTTAGCAATACTGGAGACAACCAAGAAAGACAGAATGTGTTATATATGAAAGAAATGCACTTTTCATTGAAATCGATCGCAGCATTTTATTAAATGAAAGTGCATTCACAGACTAATTTTGACAAGAGATATTCTTCTTTTTTTAAAAGACTACATGCACAAGAAAACCCTTTCCTGCTACATACAAGACATATTCAAATACTGTCGGTATAATGAAATACCTGATTACCTTCAGTGAAAATGAGTTACAAGTCACATGAGAGGAAGCTATAAAAGAGGGGCTGAAGAGCAATAACATATATTCTTTACTCGTAGTTTTATCATTTTCCTATCTGCTAGGATTTTTGTGTTCTTACAATGTATGACACTGAAGGCATTTTTTCTCTTTTTAAACAAAAATTTCCATTTCTAGCCCTCAGACTTCACCTAGGCCTTCCTTTAGTAGTGCTGTTATATCAGGGCGTAAAAAGGATCACCATTCAAAACACTCGCACCTAGACCCAGGGCTTTCTGTTGATCACTTTGGACGAGACCACTATGAACTAGTCAAGATGTTAAATGCAGGTTGGTACAGTATGAACTTTACCTAGTCTCAGTGTCATTGACCTTATCATTATCCATAAAGTGCTGTTGTTGGATCGAGAATTCTTTATGATGCAACTTGCATGCAAGATGGTTTGATATTTCAAATGTTGGTGAAAGTCTACAATTGTATTCTGTATGATAACGTATCAAGTACATTTGTGATCAACTACGTTCCTAAAGATAGTTATTAAAGCCGTAAGAGTACAACATAATACAGAACTATTCATTACATGGGAAATGCATGTGAGAGATAATGCTTGGATCATTAGGTTTGATGAGCATCAAATCTCAAGGATTTATGCAAAATTTGCTGCAGGTCCCTTGTCCTAAGATAATGTTACTCTATACATGTACACATGTAGCAAACAATATTTCTCAATTCAGCATGTATGATGCATTATGATTTTATAAGTCTTCAATCTGCTCTATTTGTACATTTGTACGTTTTTATAGCCTTGTGAACCAAAGCAACTTTGAGATATTTTTTTCTTTACATGCATATGGAACTCATTCAAATCAATATTTGATTCCAAAATGCTTTACCGTAATGACAAATTGTTGTTATTTTCATAGATGAGTTTTTGTGTACATATGGTACATTATAAATGTCTGGTCTCCCTCCTTTGCTTACAGTGAAGTATTTGCTTCCAAAATACTCCAATGAAATTATATTTAGACAGTGTAGTATACTTTTATGTCTGCATATGGATGGGTTATCTGTGTACATTGTAAAAATATGACTACTGGTAGTCTGCCTTATTACCATTGAACAGGTTAAATTGGCATTATAATCTACTTTATACTGCTTTT
Source organism: Heliocidaris tuberculata (assembly GCA_025618425.1). NCBI lineage: Eukaryota > Metazoa > Echinodermata > Echinoidea > Camarodonta > Echinometridae > Heliocidaris > Heliocidaris tuberculata. The sequence goes on along the minus strand of CM046836.1, from coordinate 2,659,660 downwards.
CAAGTGCTGAGTAAGAAGTTTGTCAAATATAATTTCATTGGATCACCTTTTTATTTATCCAAACTAATTTTGTTTCAATTTTGTTTCACATCTCTCTCTCTCTCTCTCTCTCTCTCTCTCTATCTATCTATCTTTTTCTCCCCCCCCCCCCCCCCCCCCCCCCCCGCCTCTCTCTGTCTTTCTTTCTCTCTGTCTCTCTTTATTGCTCTATTTTGTTTTACTCTTAAAATACTAAAATACAGAATGGGAAAGGACACAAAAAGAGCTTAATGACTGTAGACAAGGAAGAAAAGGTAAGTGAATGTACTCCCCACCCCCCCCCCCCCCACCTTTATACCCTTTTACTTCTATATGCTTTTGAAAGTACACTGTACTGTTTTAGGCATTATGCCTTTCTTTTCTTTTTTACAATTCCATGCACTTGATGTACATGTATATGATGATTTTATCTTGCTGCCATGATATTACAAACTACTGTTCTAGGGATTGACTTCAAACTTTGTGTCAGTTTGCATCATCATCAGGATTTGAATGGATTGAATTCTATAATGGGTAGGGAAAGAGTCCCTAAAATAATACTGCTATCATGACCCCTAGAAAATCCTGTGTGTGTTGTTTTTTCCTTCATTTTTGAAAATCAAATTTGATATGAAAGATGGATGGAATTATGTCAGGAGGTAGGTTCACTGCTGTACAATTTTGATGGAGATAATTTAGCATGGAAAGTTTAAGTGGGTAATTGTAGTAATCTCATGAGGGGATTATTTTGGCTACAGAGCAACAAAAAGAAAGTAAAAAAAAAAAAGTATGAAACTTGGCATGTGGATTGAGCATCTTCTAAATGAATAAGCCCCTTTAAGCTTCATCTTATTATCCCTTAACAATTTTTGAATTATCGCTAATTGAAATTCATACTGTATATTTATGTACGTATTATAATTCTGCATTGTTTACAATGCATGTTCAAAACTGCTTGCTGCAATTTTCGCTGCTGCATGGCAACCGATAGTTAGGATTTTATGAATAGCCATGACTCATAGCCATAAAGTATGAAAGCTCACAGTGTGGAAAATTTTCAATAAACTTACGGCAGCACACTTTTGTCTTCACCCTCTTATGATTGATTAAGATCAAATGTCAAATTTAAAAATGTAGGATGAGTATGCTTTATCACTAAAAGGTAAATTGATTGAAGAGACATTAAGTCAGAGTTCAGAATATTGTGTTTTCGAAATGTTTTCTGATTAAATTTTAGGGTTAGTACTTGATAGCTTTTAAAAAAGAGAGTGCCAAGTTGATATGAGGAAAGACATTTTATGTGTTTGTTGTTACCTTTGCTTGAACTTGACTCCAGTGTGAGTCTTTGCTTGTGCCGTAAATGTAAATTTGTATTCTTTTATTGCAGGAACGTGTGTAGAGGAATTTGTAGATAAAGAAGAAAATCCATCTCTTAGATGTAAGTATAAAGTTTGCTTCAATCCATATGTGCCCAGTCCACCTTTGATGATAATCTAGTTGTCTTACGGCTGTGAATTAAATGATTTTGTTCTGTCAGTCACTTCTCTTGTATTTTTTTTTTTCAAACCAGAGATTCCAAGCTTTCCTATCACATTTGTAGTTTAGTCTAGTAAAACCAATTTTAATACTGATAACATCTTTTGAGAGAAATCTTTTTGCCCTGCTAGCTTTAATGTTGGATTTGTGCTTTATTGGTAGTTTTGAGCTGTCAAGACTCCAAATGTTTAGTCCCTCAAAGTAAAGAGAGGAAACATTGTGGTTGATAACTTGATCAAACATTTTTGCAGAGCAGGGTCCACAGTTTGTAGACCAGTTCTTACCTCGGGACAATCCTGTAACATCAACATAGCAGTATGTATGTCATTATTCTAACTGAACAATCCATGTTCTTCAGGCCCTATTTGTATTCTTTTCTTCATTGTTCTTCTGTTTCCTTAGATTTCAAGCCCTTTGACTGGGACAGCCTATGCATTACAAGACTTATGCCTGTTATCGACGGAGAGACGTAACCCACATCATCACCATCCCATGCCTGTACTATGACCATCTCCTAGCACGTTACTTGAGAGGCAGAAAGGCATTAGGAAATCTGTACAAAGTTTATTAAAGTAATGTCTTTTTGCCTCTCAAGTAATAAGATATTTTAACATTGATAGAGTACATGTACACTTTGCAGAACTGTGATATATTGATGAATTTAACCAATTGGACCACATATTCTTTTTGGTCCTACTCAGGGTTTAATGCCTTTGTATGAGTGGGATGGGTGTGGAGTATGGAATAGGAATTAGAATTAGAGAGATAGACATATATAGATTCTTATGAAAGTATATTATATTTTTATAGGAGAAGAACTATTCTGATGGAGTTAAAACAATACCTAATAGATGTATTGTTTTTTAGAAGCAGATTAAGACAGAATATGTTCACTTAAAAATGTAATGCTGGAAATTACTTTTAGTTCCTTCACTTCATCATTATCCCTCGAAATAGAAAGGTGACTCAGGAGTTCATTTGCTCTTTAAGAATTAGGATCTAGTCACTTGCACTATGCATATCATTTTATTTTGTAGAATGATGAGCTGTAGACTTCATAGGCCTGTGCTTTGCTTTCAACAGACGATTGCCAAATTTGGGGTGTCAGATACAGAAAATTAGTTTCACTCGCATGTCTAGGAGTTCAGTAATTGATCTGATTTTGTTGACTTGTGTGATTTGATTTGCTTTCTCAGTTTGGAATGTTTTCTTGTGTACTACCTGTTTGCACCCCCCCCCCCCCCCCCCCCCCCCCCCGACTGCTGAATTGTACTTTCAGACTGTTGAATTTTCGGTTACATGTCGTTTTTCCGAAGTTTCATAATTCCGAAGGTTCGTTTTTCCAAAGGTTCGGTACTCTGACGGTTCGTAATTCCGAAAAATAAAATAGGTTTCATAATTCCGAAAAGTTATGTAGGGCTCTATTGTATTTTCGGAATTACGAACCTTCGGAATTATGAACCCTTTTTCATTTTCGGAAATACAAACCCTATTTCATTTTCGGAATGACAAACCTTCGGAATAACGAACCTTAGGAGTCATGCATCAAATGGTCGGAATTGTGAACCCTTTTTCATTTTTGGAATTATGAACCCCCTACTAAGGGAAATTTGTGTTTCGGAAATTATGGACCTTCAGAACTATGAACCTTCAGAAAAATGAACCTTTGGAAAAACGAGTACCCCCCCCCCCCCCCCCCCACCCCCCCCCCCGAATGTTCATCTGATGTGAATTTCCACTAGGTATTAACCTGAACATTCTTTGTCTTTGTCTTCAATCTTTCAGCACCTTAGCAAATTACGGGTACTCGGTAGTATTATTTATACTGGATTTTTCAACTAACCTGATGCAAAGATTAAAAGAGTTTGTCCTGTGATAAAATAGTGAAATCATTGGGTAAAAACAAACACACAGGAGTAGAAAGCAAGTTGGCTCTTAAAAAAAAAAAAAAAAACCCAAAATGGCGTGAGAGAACAGGAAAACAAAGGGTCGTAAATATATAGAGAATTGAATGCATACATGTACTTTGCCCCTAGGAATCACATTTTCTTTAGAAGTCCCAATGGAGCTCCTGTGAAGATTTTGTTTTCTTTACCCTAGCCTAAATATACTGAACGTTTTTTCAAAGCAGGGGGAATCTCATGAAATTCACAGATATTATCACTTGGTATTCTGTTCGACTCATTGATTGAATGGTACAAAATTGTATTCAACTATCAACAACGAGTTCCTCGTTCTGTCATTAATTGAAGTTGATTCCTTTGTATTCTCTTTCAAGCTGTATTCACAGTTGCATTGTTACATTTCACATGCATTGCAATGCAGCATCTTTTTCATCTTTTTAGAATGTACATTGAGTTACAGATTTTCCTTTTTGTAGTTCTTTTCAACCCTCCCCGATTACTGAATGCTGTGTATCCCTCCATAGCAATGGTCTGTATGTACTGCTGTCAAATGTGTGTTGACTGTTCAATATCATGGGCTGGTAACCCTATCCTATTATGTAAATGATCTTACATGTCTACATTTTATATATAAGTACTGGATTGAAATAATTTCTGATAAGAACGGGAATGAAATACAATGAGTATTCCCTTCTGCCTACAGTACTTTGCTTCTTAACTCAATGTAGAAGCTGAATTTATATGATTTGTATGAATTCATTAGGTCTGACTACATGTTAGTATATAATAAGCAAGGTTGGGCAAAGAATCTAGATGTGATATTTCGTATCTGAAGCAGGCTTAAAAAAACGTTAGACATGTAGCATGTAGACTAGATTCATCTTGAAGGGCTTTGTGTGTGTGAGAAATGATAAGCTTATCATATGAACTTCATGTAATGGGTTGCCGTATTGTGCCACTCCTTATCAATATTCATCTTGCTTCAAGCCAGAAGGGCGTTAAGTCATTTAACATAGGGTTAATGCCCTTCTGGCTCAGAAGTCAGAACAAACAGTTTGACTTGCTTGTGAAGGTGACTTGAATTTTAAAGAATATTTTTGTCTTGTGAAATGAGCTTTTATGTGGTATTCTGGCATAGTGTGTCAACATAATATTGTTCTGCCTTACTTTAATACCTGTCCTTTATAAAGACTTTGTGGGTGCAATTTTAATTCAATTGTATCAATTTTGAACTATCTTATATATAGAAGAGAGAGAGTGAAGATTTTACCTTTATATGTGAAGGATATAATAAAAGAAATTTAAAACCTGAAAGTAGTTGAATGTATTGACATAATTTATAGTGCGTCATTTGTAAATAATCTAGATTTATGAAAAGATGAAGAGTGAGTGGGAGAGAGAGGGAGGAGTAGAGAGAATGAGAGAGAGGAGGGGAGGGAGGAAGAGAAAGGGAAAGAGTGAGCAAAATAAATGGAAGACTGGACTGAAGGAGAAATGGGTAGATAGTTATGTAACTGGGAGAGCATGTTTATGTATGAAGACTTTAGTCATGGATTTTGTGTAAAATTTAATTCATGTTGAAAGAATGACTAGAAAGAGGTAAGATCATTAACAGGCCCTGCAACCCAAACGTAACCCAGATGCAAGTTTATTGCTGTTGATGTGCAGGGATGCATACAACTAATATTCTTTTATTCAAACATCTAGATATGTTTCATAGATTTTTAGATGTTTTTAAAAAAAATATTTTTCCCAACCTCCTAAGCTCCACCCCCCAAAAAAGCTACAGATCTCATTCCTGCAATGACATCATCTGTCAATCATCAGTCATCTACACTAACATTCTACAATAGACAGTGGAATGTAACTTCCCCCAGCTCAGCACACGCTCACAATAGAATATCATGCTTTCAAACAATACCTCCTCATGACTATTCTTTTCCTAGTGATGCTACAGCATGTCTGACATAGCAACTCCTACGTAGGCATTGTATGGTCTATTGGAACAGATGGTCATCTATGGCAAAGCTACATACCACTGTCTCTCCTTAGCTCACTAATGATTGACTGATGATGTCATTGCAGGAATGAGATCTGAGGCATTTTTTTTTTTTTTTACGGTGGAGCTTAGCATGTTTGAGAAAATGATTTTAAAAATATTTTAAAAATGTATGAATCATATTTAAATGTTTAAATAACAAGATATAAGTTGTATGCATCCCTGCATATCAACAGGAATCAACTTGCATTTGGGTTGCAGGGGACCTTTAAATGTCTAGTTACGTATACATCTATATTGAGGTTAGCCTAAATCTTCCATACACATTAAAATGACAACACTTATGTTTCTGTCCCCATTCCCCTGAATTTCCTCTTGCTCTCCCTCTCTCTCTCTTCATCCGTCTCGTTATTCCTCTCTTCCTACTAATTTCTCTTGCTCGCTCCATCTCATCTCCCACTCTCCTCTTCTTGTTCTTCTTGTTCTTCTATTTCTTCTCCCTCTCTTTCCCTCCCTCCCTCTCATCTCCCCCCCCCCCCCCCCCTCTCTCTCTGTCCCTCCCCCTCTCTCCCCCTCTCTATCTCTCTTTTTCTCTACTTTCGATGATACAGGTAAGATTGCAATAACAATTAAAAAATCATTTTCTCCCGTTTTCATATTACTGTTTATTTGTTAACAATATAACTTGTAACATTCACTGTGGCATTACCAATCAATGTGTGATGTCCTTCGCGTCAAATTCAAGTTGAATATTCTTGCTCTTACTCTTAGAGAATGCGAATTTCTTTCGTTTTGTGTGGATATAATAATAAACCACTTATTACCACTATAGAAGGAATATCCGATAATTAATCATTACACCCATATATCAGCGTTAAAAGAAATTTCCATTTCTCTATAAGGTTCCATGGAAACAAGCTATAATTACCAATTTGTGAGATAAAAACAGGCATTTTGAAGATGGCAGTTAGAGTAGAACACAAATTATTCCTGAAGTAAATTGTCATTATAATACTTGTATCGTCATATCGGCAGTGGCATTCATTTGCAGAGGACATTCGACCACATCACTTAATATAATAAATAAACCAATGAAAATTGCTAAATCTGCATAATCCGATGCCGGATAATCAAATATTTTTTCTGATAAACAAACTCTATACCAAAATAAGGCAAAGATTGTCAGAACTTGCCTCAAATGCTGCTGAATCTTTTGTTTATATTTTGATTGTCGAAGATATTTGCTATTTGTATACACAATTCCATTTGTTTGTAAATCACCATAACACCATTCATTTAGCTTGTAACTGCATTGTTGCAGGATCATATTATGTCTTCACATATCAAAAAAAGCAAATGCTAAATTACCGAAATACTAAAAGGAATGATTGTTCTGATTTACGGGAATGAACAACTTGCAACTTATGGGAAAATACAATTTGCACATTATAGGCCTAATTGGCGTTGACATAATTACGTATACACTGATTTTGACTATCTCCTTCTTGGTGATTTATGGCCAAATAATCACTTTTAAATGGGAAAAGCAAAAGGAAGTTGCGCAAGTAAATCATCCTTATCATATTTTAGAGAATTCTAATCCCTGTTTAAAAAACTACTAAATGAATACCAATTGAATTATGTGAATACAATGCCACTTCCTTTTGGAAATATTCAGAATACACATCATAATATGTACTATTTATTAGTTAACTCAGCTTTATAAAATTTTCTTTATACTCTGTTTATATAGATACATGTATGTATAGGAATTATTTACAATATTTCAAAAATACTGCCCAGAATAAGAAATTAAATCGTGTCACACTCTATAATATCTACTTTTCCCTTATATCTTGCAAGTGGTTAAACGAAATGAGAAAGAAATTGCGATTGTAAATACACATAATCAAATTTTTCTATTACTGTTTTTAATTAAGGAAGACATACCAATTATTATAAATCTATTTCAAACGAAGCGAAAAAAAATCAAGTTATATTTTCTATACAATACCTATATTTAGTACCTTAATGAAAATACATTTTTGTGCATGATTATTTTTAATTCTGAAAAGCAGAAATCATCTCACTTGCTGCACGTTTGATATTCTGAAGTTTCTGTGAAACAAAAATATAGACAACCTTATAACATGGAAGTGAAACGTCATCGGGACACCCTGCTTTAAGACAAATGTGACCAATTCATTTAATTTCTCCCCATTTCGCTCTCTCTCTCTCTCTCTCTCTCTCTCTCTCTCTCCTCTTCTCTTCTCCTCTCTTTATCCAAGTCTCTCACTCTCTCCCTCTCTCTATAGATCTCTATCCTCTCATCTATCTCACTCAATTCCACTAATCCCTATACTAGTACATAGTATTCTTAGCGACGAAATGTCAGCAGCGATCTGCATAAGTTCAACATCCCCATCCATATATGGACGAAATCGCTTTTGACATCATAATGAACTGTTCACGCCGAGTTTCTCATCGGTCCATCATTCTACTCGAATGTACTTAATTATGCAGTGATAAGTCACATTTTTCCATTCAAGAAATAAAGCGTACAATGAAGAATGGCCTATTCCTGTTGTCTAAAACGACGAACTGACCATCTTAACATCTATAGAAGATAACACTGTAGTAGAAGTATTCATAGGCTGCTGGGTTTTACTTCAGTCCACTGAACAATCCCCAGAAATTTGAATTCCCATCAGCAGCTTTGTTCCCGCCATCCGCGCCGGTTGGCTGCTTATGATCATGTCCATTGGCTGTCATGACAACCCCTCCAGCCTTCTCCGAATCGTTCCCATCCACTGTCACATACGGAATGCTCCGGGCTGAACCGTTATCTCCTGACGACGCCATCGAAGCGATACCCGAATCGGACGACGAGGGCGAGTCCCGTCTCAAGTTCGTTGCCGATTCGTCGTGCTGCGGCGGCGCTGACGATGTCTGTGCTGAGGGTTTGCTCGTGACCTCATATGACCCCGTGTTCCGGGTCGAGCGACGGAAGAGCCCGAGGCGACCTGTGACGCCGGCGGAAGGTAGTTCTTGTGGAAGGCCGTATTGTTTGGCATTGAAGGATTCCTTTTTCTTGGTTGGTTTGCGTTTAGGAGCGACTTCGATTGGCTGTTTTCCGTTTTCTCTTTCGGCAGCCTTAAAAAACAGACATTTCATAACGGTTTCAAGACGTAACAAAATGTGCTAGCAACACGAAACAGGTAGTATTCGAGGTATTCTATACATTTCTTTTAGGAGTACTTCAAATTTGTTAATGGTATTTGGATTCAATTAATTCGAACGCAAACTGAAACCATAATTATTTATGACTTATACTTTCTATACTGACGATACATATAGAGTGAAATTAATGCAGTCGCGATCGAAAAAGACGTCAGAAGGGGGTCGAAATGTGTAAAAACCCTTTACATCACAACCCCTGGTTAGCGTAAACTGACAACAAATAATTGACACCCCCCCCCCCCCCCTTATGAGTCTGCTTTATGAAGGTTGAAGAGATTAATTTGAGGGTCAATGAATGCGTTAATAATTTGTTTTCTATTGAATTTTGTTCGGACATTCCATCGATGGGTCAGGTCAGCCTATTCAAGATTGCTCATGATGGAATCTTTTAATAAAGGTTCGGGATCGCGTTGACAATCAAAACTTGCAAATCTTACCAGATATTGGTCTCTGAAACCCTTGAAGAGCTTGAAGAAGTTAGCAGGCTCGACATGGTCGGCGTTCTCACCAAACATTCTGCAGGTGTATTGGTAGATCTCTTCCATCTTTTTGAAACCTTCAGAGAGGGCGTGAATGGTGTCCGCAGCGCCTATGTAGAACTGGTGAATATAGCAGTCAAAGAACTTTTCATTTCGTTTTATTCTTTCATCAAAAAAAAAAGGGGGGGGAATGATGAAACACTGAAACACTGATACCCCACTATTGTTTCCGTTTGATATGAATGAGGGGAAAAGATGAAACAAAAAGGAAGCACAAAGAAGAAAAGAGAGGAAAAAAAGGAAACCCCCCCCCCCCAAAAAAAAAAAAAAAAAAAAAAAAAAAAGTTGTGAAAACCGCCAACCAAAATTTGGAAGAATATACTTCTATATCTCCTAATAATTCCAATGTTAAGAAAGTTCTGAAAGAGAGTCATGTGAACTATGGTTTCTCATAGAGATGAAATGGAAGAGGGAAATCGGTATATACTGATGCATTTTGGACAGTGTGCTTTGTCCGTCATTGAGCATAATTACTCCATGATGAATATTCCGGTAAAATGGAAATCAACATAGAACCCTGAACAAAAAGAAGACTATTTGTAAAGGATATTCCAATAATAGGGTTGTTCATCTGTCTTTCTCGTTCAAACTTAGCAAGCTCTAGACCCTTACGTAACCCTTGGATGTCCATTGTTAAAGCTTCAAGAGAGCCTGGAGTAAAATTTAAACAAAAATAAACGATATGATACATAATTACATACCATTACACATTATTGACAAAAATGACTTACATATTATAAAGCGAGAAACCGATATTAACATGGAATTTTGTGTTAGTCCATATAAGTTGTATATTAACTTTAATAATCATATATCTTAATTCATTGTTTGAGCATCACATTAATGAAACACATTATCATAATAAATTCTAAAGGTCTGTCTACAGATGTCATCAGCTCGCAAGTCTTTTTCCTTCATTGTAGCCACACTATCCCTCCTCAATGAAAACTTGTTCTGCCCTAAGCAACAAAATCTGACAATTTGTAACCTATACCTGACTTGAGATCATCAAACTGAAGATCTTTGTACCAATCCTTGATCTCGGGGTAACATCGGTTGACTGCTTCGACCAGGTAATGGAGGAAGTTGTGACTTCGGTCCGTTGACTTCACGAATGTCAACTGGTCAAACAACAACAACAAAAAGCTGTCACAACTAGACGACATAACGGGGAGAATTTAATTGTAACACCACATAGTGCAGCATGCATTGCTTCACTTGGTCTTCTATACAAAGAGGGTTTTTTGTGATAATTTGAAATTACAAAAAATACATTTAAATCAACGTGTTTTTCATCATTTCTTTTCCAGAATGAATACTTATTATTATGGGAAGCTTGATTAATCAATTGATTACATGATATGCTGAACTTTTAATTTATTTTGTAGGTGTAATACTTACTCTTTGAAGTGACTCAAGTTTAAAACCCATGGCTGGTCCTCTCTTGCTACTATTCATGTAATTACCAAACGCGAGAACAATCTAAAGAATAAAAGAAACATAATATGCATGAAAGTCTGAGTATATACTTAGAGAAATGATGTAAATTCTTTCTCCCTAACTCTCTTTCATTTGCTCCCTCTCTCTCCTCTTCTTCCTCTTTCTCTCTCACACCCCCTTCTCTCTCTCTCTCTCTCTCTCTCTCTCTCTCTCTGTCCATCTGTCCCATCTTTTTGAAATTATAAATATCGACCTCCCAAGAAAATGGCTTTCACATATTTGGGAGAAGCAGAAGTTAAATTTGGACATCGTTTATAATTATTTTTCTATCTTATCAAAAACAAATCAGGAGGTGGATTACACACGTATTCAAGTATATGAGATCTGATAAAGGTGTGTTCATGAAGACACTTTCATGCTCCACCAAGTAACTTACCTCGAGCAGTTTCTTCAGCTTTCCACTCGTTATGATGGAATCACAGGCTTTGACGATTGCTTCGATCTCCTGAAATATTCATGAAAATGTATGCAAACAAATTTATTAGATATCGAGAATATTCATGTATTTCGATGATCTCACAGTAGATGTTAATGTCAAGAAGATAATCATGATAAGCCGACATAAGTTGACATAGCTTTCACAAGGATTTATAATGAGGAAAAAAGAAAGAAGGATAAGAAGTGAAAAGGAGAAGAGAAAAAAGACAAGAAGAAGACAGAGGCAGGGGAAGAAGAAAAAATGTCGAGAAGAACACAAAGAAGAGGACCAAGAATAAGGAAAATAAAAAGAAGGGAAACAAGAAAAATAAAGGAAAGGATAAAAAAAAAATAAGATGAGGAGGAGAAAGAGATGTTTTAATTTTTTCCACGACAGAGTACTCGTATACAACAACTTTACTGATGAAAATTTCAAAGAATAACTTACTGGTTTAAGTGTGACTACCAACTCCTCATAGATGCCCATAAAGGTCATTAACCTCAGCTTCGACTCGTATCTGTCCACTCTGGCCATCTGATAAGATTTTAAAAATAATTATATTCATTCAGTTAGCAAAAAATGTTGTAGATTTCATTTTTTCAGTTGTAACCCTTTTTGTCTACAGCTATAATCTTAATCTTTTAGATGAAATCATTCTGGAACGAATTCATTTAATATTGACAATCAAATATATATATTTTTGACCTTGTTAAATTGTATTACAATGATTAGAATTTATACACAATATATCATGCGTTGATTAGTATTTGTTATACTATACAGTGAAAAATAGAATTGCAACGGTTCTTCCTTGTATTTTGCAATGATATCGTAACTAAATTAAGGTTATGAGAAGTCGTAAAGCGATAATTGTTTCTAAATTTAAAAAAAAAAAACTATAATAGCTTCCCAAGCAAAGTCACATCTGACTGGATCATGTGGAGGGTATGAGGTTTGTACCTGAAAATGAAATATAGGTATATCGAATACAAAAACACACACCAAATGACATGCATTTTACATTTTCTTATGCAAACATACAACATAATTTAAAAGACAACAATTTTCCACACGATATAGTATCAAAATAAATACTTTCAAACACCAAACTTTGAAACATAACTACGAGTCTGATTTACACTGTACTCCAAACAGAGCTAAATATTTATTTAATTGCTATATAGCTATAAAAGAAAATCATAAAAACAAATGAAATACATACCTGGAACATAAACTGCTCTGCTTCTCCCATCTGGTCATATTTATCTGAGTTTTCAGCTAGTTTCTTGAGCTGTGGGGAAAACCATACAAGATTTTATAACATAATGATTGTCTTGAGAACGGTTGAAACAATACAAGAATTTTCGACATAATACGTTATTTCATGAATGAATGAGTGTATACTGATTTTTGACTAGCCAAAAAGTTGTTTTCTTGAAGATACATTAATATGCAATATACAGTGTAAGACTTGGTGTGTCGACCCGCTGAAAACTGAATTGATTTTCTGGGAATAAATAGTACTACCAAACGGGAAAAAGATGAGGGCCGTAATGGAAGTTACAGAAAAAAAAGTACAACCTAAACTCTGAATATAAGATATTGCATTTTTATCAGATAGATGTATATTATTGTCAATGAAACAAGGTCACTTTTCTTTTGCCAATATTCAGCTTAATGCCGTCTTATTCACGCCATGGCAGACATTACTGGATTTTTATTCAATCTTATATTCGCAAATTAGTCCATACATAATCTGCAAAGTGATTTTGTTCTGTAAGGCACTTTTGTTCGCAATACATTCGCAGCTGATTAGGAGACGGATACATTTTTTAAAATGTTGATGAGCCCAAATTAGGTCTACCTCGTCTTTGGAAGGGATGAAGTTAAGAAGAAGTTCGGCATATTCTCCGGGAACACCCGAAGTGTCGCAGCGATCGACGTAGCCTCGGATATCCTTCGGCGCTAACCCGATCCGACGTTGAGTTATTACTGAATAAAGAAAGATTTGATATTTGAACAAATCAAGCAAAGTAGGTGGAAGGCGATGAAAAGGAGAAAAAGTAAAAAGAAAATAAGAAGTCAGTCAAAATATAAACGAAATGAATTTGAAACAGAGTTTGGCAGACTCTGTACAGGAATCATCTAAAAAGTCGTAGCGACCGATGAAGCCTCGGATATTCTTCAAAATAATATTGAAAATATCCGAGAGTTAAACAAATTAGGTAAAAGGCAGTTAGTATGCTGTCTTATAAGAGCAGAAGAACATTGAAAAATATGAAACGATAGAAACAGGGTATCCAAGTAGACTGATAACCCACGAGACCGATAGCCTAAGAGGCCGACAGCGTCGATCTTATGTGGAATGGTCACCGAGAAAAGTTGTTAGAAGGCCCTCGAGATCGACATGTAAGTCTTGCGGGCTGTCGGTCTTATGGGATAGCAATGTGTATTCATCATACGAACAAACAATTTTTTCCTCATTTGAGAAGTTTCCTTACTCAGATTCTTGGCCCGATTGTTATCGACGACCCGGACCTTCTGCGCATGTCTCTCCTGAATTCTTCTCAGTTTCTCCATCGTCGCCGTCGATGCTGAGGCTTCTTTTAATCGGAAATGATTCTCGAAGTCCTCGAAGTCCATCTCGTCGTAAACATTCTCATCATCCAATACCTGAGGAAAAGAAAGATAAAGAAAACTAAAATAAATAGTTCGATTTCTTTCATTCAGCGACATTCCTCAAAACCTTGTCCAAATGCTGTTGGTATAGATCAGTATAGATACAAAAAATGGAATCCTTGTGAATTCATTACGAATTCTATTGTCTAAATAAGGGTATGTTAATTTATTAACATATTATTAATGGTTAGATTTCCTCTTCTGTTGGTTTGATTGTCTTTAAGCAAAGATACACTACCGTTTCTATAAGATTATCACAAACATGATAACCTATGTTAGGAATAGACACAAATGATGAAGGACATTGCCGGAGGACAGAATCGAGCGGGACAGGTCCAGTATAATAGGATTCCGAGGAACAAAACAATACTACTTTCTTACCTTGAAAATGGTGTTTCCTGGTGTGTTGATTGTGTTCCAGTTCAGCATGGGTAAGGCATGTTTTGAGATCAGTCGGTTCTTGTTCTTCTTCACTAGAACATAATAATTATGTAATCAAATTACAAAAAAAGTTATTAGTATAAATTATATTTCATTCAATGGTATCTGCATTCCAAGTCGTGCAATAATACTCGTCATGAGATACCGAGGCCAATTTTCCTACCTTTTTCTGCTTTGAAAAACTATACAGGCAAAGTGCATCTTACCGAATTTTTCCGTTGTTGAAATCATCTGGTTACACTTCAAATTAGGCTAGAAACATTTTGTTATCATAATTAAAAACAAGTGTCTGAAAATTTCTCCCTCTTGACTTTCTTCAAAGTCTCATATGGATGATTATTTCAGAATAATTATTTATTCATAATTATAATAAAAATACTCTTGGATGCGGATGAACATTCAAGTTGGACGCGCGTAATCTCTCGAGAACAAGAAGGACGTTACGTGTATGTAAGGGTATGGAGTTAACGCCCTTGTGGCTCTCAGGATATGGATTTACAGACAGATTAATACTCACTTGTTCCCATAAGAGGTGGAGCCATGGGAACGCCAGGCCTGCCCGGGGTAGTGGGTATTTCAGGCGGGGCTGGTGGTGGTGTAGGAGGAGGCGGGGCTTGGGCCTTCTTCGCTGCAGGCTTGGAAATGACGACTGCAGAGAAAAAAGATAACAAAAGTATGATATTAATCACAGGCACCTCAAAACGTTTTGATAAACAATAGTATGCAAGAGTTTAAAAAAAAAAAAAATAAAAATATATATATATATACATCTTCATTATTAAGCCACTTACAATAAAGAGATACTTTGAAGGTATAACAAAACATCAAGCCCACTATGCTTATCGTAACGGTTATCAATTTTAAAAAAAACATGGATATTATACTGAGTCAAGATCATCATTAAAAAGATAGTTGCTATCTGAAGCAGATGTGAATATAATGGCATTATCGAACGGACTTCAGAGAGAACAATGTCTCTTACTTTCATTGATATTCTTTCTTCGTCATTATCAAATGTATTTCAACAGAATGTGGGGCATCGCTAGACCTTTTTGAACTGGGGCAAAGCAGTCCAAAAAATTCGTTGAGAACTATCGATCAAGCAAAAGAAGTCCTCATATTGTCAAAATTACTCTTAGAAAAATCTAACAACCAACTCCTCCAAGATCATGAAAATGAACGTAATATTTTAAACGGCGGGGTGTGATGTCACATCAAATAACATTCCTCTAGCCATCCCCTTTAGAGAGCTATCCGTTTCTATTACAATTAAAATGAATGATTTTACATCTTGATGACATCAAGATGTATGTTAGTGCTTGAGAATAAAATTCATAATGTAATTATTAACAGGGGTATAATGGTGTCAAAAAATGATGAACAAGGAAGTAAAAATGTGGATTAAACGGCTATTGGGAATTCAACTAACTTTCTTTCTTCTTGTCCCCGATGACTGATTTCTTTCTTTCGAGTTTCCTCTCTCCAGTCTTCTGAGGTTCGATGATCACTGTGACCTCATCGCCTTCCTGTTCGGGTTCCAGAGGCTTCATCAAGCTGTTAAAGTTACTGAACTGTTTCTCGGCATGCTGACCGGTCTTCTTCGTGTATTCTCGCTGTGGATGAAACCAAAAGAAAATGTGTTCAATGTCAGTCTCAAACAATACCTGAATAAGAGATGGTCTAGTGGTCATCTGTCTTATATGCCTTTACAACGACTTAGGGTTCGATCCTGCAGTCTCATCCTTCAGAGGGCGACGTTAAAGGTCGGTCTCAAGACGTAAATGATCGTATTTGATTGATATACAAGTCATCAATTACTCATAAAAACTAGAAACAATATAGCAATTGTGAATCCTTGTAAAACCCTAGTATCTCTTCCCCCAGCAGAGTGCTGGGATATTTTTGTCAAACTATATCACCGTTCTAATATGTTAATTTCTTTTTGCAAGGAAGTACAGCATTGTTAGATATATTTGATATAGGACAACTTAAAACCTTCTCTGATGTCATAATTCCGAATTTTCGTGAAAAAAGTTCTAAGGGCCAGTGCAATTACATGTGTTGTTTTTTAGTTATAAAATATTTTTCTATTACATACAGATATCATTTCTATCATCCTCGTAAAATCAATTGATTAATCAGTAAAATAAAATAACATTCTGATCACATAATAAATTATATAATTTTGTCTTACAGTCAATTTTTCGATGGTGTCTTGCAGTTCGTTGACTCTGTCCCTGTAATCATCAGACCTTGCAACGAGCTGTGAATTGGGAGTAAAAGGTGGTATATTAAAGTTGAAAAAATATTGTATCATCGTGTTATATTCAAAACAGAATCTAAAATCAGTAAAAATAATGCCATCAAGTCAACAAAAAGGTAATGATAAACATGTGTTTACTTGAATATTGTTGAATCAATATGTAATAAAATGATACCATCAGGGTATGGAACAGCAAACACAGAAGGAAAACTTACATCCAAAATTTTGGTTTGTAATGCTTTGTTCTCAGCCTCGTAGTCTGTCATTCGAGACCCTTGACGATCAACCTGTAGGATAAAAGAGGAAATGTATTAATGGTTCACATTACAATTCAATTAGTGTTTTAATTTCAACTGGTTAATATCATGTACAAAGATGAATTGTTTTTCTTCCATTCCGTTCCTTCTCATAAACCAAGAATAATATATAACAAAAACATGAAGGTATGCGCTTTCAATTATAATTCACATTTCTCCTCCGATTTCAGAAAATAAAAATCCACACATTTATGGAGCTTTATCAATGTATAGGCCTAATGCTTAAAACATCACTAAAATTAACGTACTATTAATTTTATTATTATCATTACATCATTTCTCAAAGCAAAAACTCCAATATTATAAGAAATTCATGTCTTTTTAACATTCATTACCTCTTTTCTCAGTAGAGCATTCCGTGTCTCAATCGTGGTCAGATTATCTTGAAGTCTTTGAATACTGATGTAACGGCTGTGCCATGCGTCTAATTCAAGCTTGATTGATGGCGGCAATTCACCTTCAAGACGGTACAACTGAAAAGAGATTTTTTTTTTTTTTTAATGGCAAAAGGAGAATGATGGGGCAGAATCATGAATATGAATTAAGTTTCATTCGAAGGGAAGATTGGAATGAAATTCCACTGCATTTGATTAAAAACTTGTAACTTAGAGTAAATATGAATAATCAATAAAATCAGGAAAGGGATGAAATGATACAAAATACGGAAAATAGATAAGTTGCATTAGCAATACAAAATAATGAACAACAATTATGCAAGTATTTAAGAAAATTACTTGAGTAGCACTGACAAAAAGGTGAAGGAAATGAAATACGGGTGAAATTCAAGTGAAAATTCAAGGACATATTAACAAAAATGTGAAATGAATCAGGTAAATATTAAGAGAAACATTGCTGAAATATTGTCGGTTTTACCCTTTCTAATTTAATTGGATTGAACTCAGCCATCTCCAGCTCATACTGCAAGTAGACTCGTCTATTCATGTCAGTTGTAGAACTTAACATGGTGTTGACAAATCGAAGGCATATCGTCTGTCAAGAGAGAAGAATCATACAACGACAACTTTATCATGATAATGAATAACCATAACAACATGTCGAGTTTTTAGAAAAATCTTGACGACGTTAGACTAAGCAACTAATATCGATATTCCTATAATGGCTGTATAAAAAACAAACATGTTATGTGTGTATATCAAGTCAAGTACTTAATAATCAATCATTATTTTCATAACTTCTACCAAACAACTGACTAGTTGAGAAGTAGTAAACGTCATCGTTTCTGAACTGACCAAGTATTTCATTTGAGAATGAGGGTGTCGCTAGAAGATTTGAATGCAAGGGAATTTCAGATCAATTTACTAAGGTTTCAAGGAAAAAACTCCTGGGAACCGGCAGTTTGCCAACAAGAGTTGGAAAAAGTTATTACGATATTTTGTCAGCATGGATTAAAGTACAAGAGTTGCCTATAAAGGGTTCTTAAAAATGATTACGGCTATGCCGGATTTATCCCCCTTCCCCATTCTATACAGATGCCCCTGTTCCTGAGCTTTATTTCGTTAGAGAAGAAGGATAAAGACTTACCACCAGCTCTATCCGTGACTTTTCTAGGAACATCATCTGTGTGATGGCGTAGAATCGAACCTTCTCTCGTATCTTCACTCGAAACTTACTCAAGGCAGCGAGAACTCGGTTCAGTCCGTCTCTGGACTCACATACTGCGATCAGAACCTGAATGTAGATAGGTCATAAAGCGAGGTCCTGAATTGAATTATGATAAAAATCATCATTAACATGTCCATCCTCAGTCATAAAATTAAAACAATGTCTTATCAAGTAAGTAAATCACCCAAATCGGTAGGATTTAAAAAAAGATATTATATCTTATTATTCTCATAATGGTGTGATCATGGTGATAAAAAAATCACTGAAGAATTGTCATTACATTTCCGTCGTCTTTGCTCCCGACTACAATCTTTCGTTTCCTTCGTTTTATCTGTCTCCTTATCACAAGAATAATGCCTTGAAATGAAGTTTACTGCAATATTTTGCAATTTAAACAATATATATTTTCATTTCGTTAGTAATCGTTTTGAGCTCTGAGAAATTGATTTCACTTACCATGAAGGCATAAAGCCGAGCTGACAGAGATCTACTGACTATACATGATGTGATTATTTCTAATACGTCTGGTTTTGCCATAATGATCGCCAAACCTTCCTGTTGTGCAAAAATTAGATAGCATCAGAGTTACATAATCTTGATTGAAATATAGCTCAGAAAGGATACAAACTATATATATATAGATACAAAATTGAAGAGTAGAATGAGTTGCTTTTCTAGTTTTGAAAATATTATGAAGTCTTTATCACGTTTATATCAAAATAATATATGCAATAAGATCAAACACTGAATTGAAGAAGAAGAAAAAAAGAAAGAAGAAACATTCACCTTGTCCTCTGAGACCTTCCGCAAGCAATTCATGGCGTCTGATTCTTCCATCTGACATGGAAAAGATGTTGACAAAAAACATACAAATGTTAAAATGTGCCGACGTAAACGGCAGGACAGACTTCAGAATCTGTTTGTCAGGATGTAAAAGATACATTGCATAAATGAACAATAGATTTTGTTTTGAAATATGTTGCAAAGCATACCTTCCAAATTACTACTAAACGTATCTTTAAAACAGATTTAATTTTCATTCTATTTTCACTCCCTGGGAGTTACGTCAGTGTTCACTTGTTTAGGAGTGAATATCGCGTGCCCTCTAAAATGAAAAGAGTGCATTTTCATTCTATTTTCACTCTATCTTCATTCCCCTGGGAGTGACGTCAGCGATCAATCTTCTTTTTTTTCTGAGAGAAAACAATTTTGTCTGACTGGATTGAAAATATCAAAACGAAACCTTTTATAATTATACAACCCTTTTGAGAAACTTGTATTAAATTCAAAGAGGTAAATTAATTTCTATAATTTCTTTTTTATTTATACAACCCTTTTGAGAAACATGAAACTTGTATTATATTCAAAGAGATAAATTAATTTCTGGAGTTAAAGTAAGATTATCATATTCATAAGATGATAATAATGCCCAGAATCGGTCATTCAGAGGGGCTTTTTGCGCTTCAATATTTCACCCTGAAATTAAAAACAGGCTTATCAATATTCACCATGTTCACGGTATATACCAGGTGTACTTACTGTTGTGCGTTTGATGTTTTCAAGAAGTTTCAATTGTTTCTTATCCAGTGTTGACGTACGACCAGCCGCCTGTATTGAGGCTGAATTGTTGGCATTCTGTTGGCTTCTGTCTTTCTCTATCAGATCCTGGGTTTGACTCAGAAATTTAGCAAGCAGTGGGACACCACCTACTTTCTCTGAGATGAAGGCCTTGAGAAAACTGTGAAAAGGATTGTATAGAAAACAGTCAAAATTGATATAACAGTGACATTGTCAACTTTCACGGTCAGCATGGTCAGAGACTGTCAAATCTTTCGGTCTATACAGGCATATCCGAAATAAATGAGGTTAAGAGGGGCCGAAGGAGGTCAAGACCCATGCAGCATCCCGGGTATACAGGGTTGGAATGGGCAACACGTAGTTTTTCAGTGGGAGGCGGGGGAGGGGGGTGGGGAATGAAGGGGTATAATAGACTTTACCGCTCATAACTGTTGGCAATTGGTATTTTTTTTTAATTAAAAGGAAAGTCCACCCTGATATCAATTTGGTTTTAAAATAAGCAGAAAAAATGAAAGGAATAGATCAATGAAAGATTGAGCAAAATCCGATAAGAAATAAGAAAGTTATGAAAGTGTAAAGTTGTAACCAAACAAAAAATGGCAACTCCGTGACGCCCTGTTATACGGTATACCATAGATTTCCATTTTCTCCAAAGAAAATACTTTATCATAGTTCAGTTATACATGGAATCTCAGTTATAATCATCACATTTTTGTTTTTACACAAAACATGTATGAAAAAAAATCTATTCCTCCATCAAAAACTATGAAAATGAAAATTTAACACGATAAAAACTACTTTCGAAAAATCAACTGAAGGCAATTTCAATAGCCCTGTCTGTCACCTGTAGAAATGTGCGAACATTACAATGGCGTATTACGTAATCCAAACCTGAATTCTATGGGCGGTACAATAGGCCTTTGAAATTGCCCTTGAGTTTATTTTTCGAAAGTAGTTTTTATCGTGATATTTATGAAATTTTCGGTAGGCCTACTGGGCAAATGGGAGAGGAGCTCGCAAGATATGTCATGGAGTTGTCAATTTGTGTTTGATTGATTACAATTTCAAAAATCCTTTACTTTCTTATTTGCCCATAATTTCAGAGAACTGTTTCTCGAATTTTTCTGTTTTCATTAAAATCAACAAAATACTTGGGTGGACTTCCTCTTTAGCAGAATCAATAGGTAATAGATTTTAAAAGTATATTCCAGATCAGACATCGCAACAACTCACTCGTTCTTCGCCGAGTGTAGATCTTCTTTGAGATCTTCGATAACTTCCTTGACCGGTGCGAGTGCCTTGACCGCCTTCTTCCATGATGACTTCTTGATCGTGGCCTCTTGATGGATGGTCTGGTCAGCGTGGCCTTCGAGCTGAGTTACGTAATACTTGAGATCGTGCAAAGACGACTTCAACGAAGGCTTCGAGAAAAAAGTGGAAAGAAAAAAAAAGGAATGATAATCAAAAATGTTAATATTGTCTGTTTCGAACCGAGTCGTGAAAAACAGCATTGTGCAACGACGAATCAACGGCTGCGGGGAAAGAGAAGAAAGGTTTACAAAAGGGAAAAGACGAAGTTGAATGATAAGGCCTTACTTGATTTTTCGCTGTTGCGTGTTTTCTAAAAATCTTATGTAATCTTCTTTCACTGACGGGAGAGTTCGAGAAGAAGAGGAAGAAAAAAGAGTGTACTTTGGATGGTTAGCAGGAAGAAATAAGACGTGCAAAGGGAGATCAAATTTGCTTTAATATCCTGTGTATAGTATAACAGTATAGGCCTAATCTTTTTACATTATTTTCATTTAGATCTGTTCCAGTAACGTTTCTTTAACAAGTTCAACGAAAACAGAGAAAGTAAAAGTAAAATGGTAAAGGAGTCAAGATAAATAGCACATGGATGGGGACGAAATACTATCCTCAAAGACGCCCGACAAATTTCTCTCAGTTCGCACCCGCACCATATACTACGCCACTTTCTAACATCGTTTCTTGACACTAAGTTGCTAAAAACGAATATGTAGTATCTTATATTTTAATACGATGTTGGAATTCATTGTATTGCGGACTAATTTGTTCTAGAATAGAAGGGGGAAAACAACAACAACAACATAATAATAATAATAATAATTAGAAGAAGAAGAAGAAGAAGAAGAAGAAGAAGAAGAAGAAGAGGAAGAAGAAGAAGAAGAAGAAGAAGAACAACAACAACAACAACAACAACAACAACAACAACAATAATAATAATAATAATAATAATAACAACAATAATAATAATATAATGATAATAACAATAATAATAATAATAATATTAATGATAATAATAATAATAATAATAATAATAATAATAATAATAATAATAATAATAATAATAATAATAATAATGATAATAATTATAATAATAATATTAATAATAAAAATAGTAATAATAAAAATAACGGTAATAATATGAATGATAATAATAAAGATATGAATGATAATAATAAAGGAGAGGAAAGCCCCAGATAGCCTGATACATAATTCGGCTTTAATGTAATATAAATACCATTCCAGGAATTAAAACAATCAGGTGTTATACGTCACAGACTTTATTTTTAGAGGCAATGTAAAAAATTCGCGCTCAGGATCTAAATGAAATGGATAAGACTGGAGAATTATAAGTGGGTTGTAATTTTGGACGATATCGACCGTAACAAAGTATTCAAAATTAGGACCGCGACTAAGCAAATCGCAGTCCTGTTCCAAAGAAACTATTTTTTAAGTCCCACACGTTCATCAGTGAGTGCCTAGCAAACACTGCATAATTCGTGTATTTGTGTTGGTACTGACCTACTGTTCCGACATAATTCAAAATAATTTAATACATTTTTTTAAAAATGGTTATAAGTAATGTAATTGTTGAACGTACAAAACGATTGAAATACACAATTAAGCAACCTAATACTCTCTGTAAATATTTATTTTATTCTTTTGAATTCATTTAATTTATTTTTGTGAGAGTCATCATCTTTATTTTTTATTCATTTTGTCATCACCACTCTGATTTTTAAAAAAATATATTTATAATCGATCTACTGGGTTTTCAAATCGATTCCACCAGTGTTTTGCTGGTTGCAAAATCATTTAAAAGGAAATTATCTCTAGAAATAGTGTTTATTATCCACATCGGAGGGAGAGCTAGAGGGAGGAGAAGAGGGAGGAGAAGAGGGAGAGGAAGGGGAAGAGGGGGAGGGGGTCAAAGGGGGGAAGTGCTGGGAATGCTTTCTCCCCATTTACTTCATTCCTTTTTATCATTCATTTTTGTAATTACAAGAATACCTATTTCAAGAAATAAGAAGTTTCATGAGGATGGAAACGACTTATTTATTTATTTTTTTTTTTTTTACCTTTTTTCTTTCTTTTCTAACCCCTTTGAGACAATCGACCATTTTGTGGTTTGGCTCAATAACTTTTGATTCAGAGCTCTAAAAAATTTACCAGATGTATGAGTACAAAGAGCAAAAATATCTGCACATAATGCCACATACCGTATCCATATTTGTTGTAAAACCTTATTGCTTTTGATGCCAGGAATTTAACAAAAGGAGAATAAGCTTTAAAATCCTTAAATTGGCAACACATTGAGCGGTTCAAAGTTATTGGGTTCTTTTTAATCGAAATTGGCAAATTAAAAAAAAACACTTTTCAATAAAGTTCCTAACCATGTACATGTATATTGTTTTCAAAGACATTACATCTTATAATGTATATTATAACCATGTAACACTGAACGAAAAATATTACTGTTTCCAATATGAAGAACTAAATGTGATCAATGCAGCCCTTCAATAATTCTTGTAATGAAATAGTCTAGCCGGGAGCATTATGCCTGTCAAACAGGTGCAGATGGACCATAATCCTGACAATATAATTTGACTACTTTTGAGAAAGCAATGCACTTTTCACAATTTAATAACTTATTATTGAAATGATCATTTGACACCAAAGTGAAGAAGGAAGATTGAAAAAGAAAGAAAAAAAAAACTTACAATACTGTACTCAAGAGTGTACTATGTAAATTTGACCTGAATTGAATGTGACAATTTGGAGTTATCAAGGTTGTAATGCCCCAAATTGGGTATTCTCTACATCTAGAGCATTTTGGGCAGAAAGGCTTGGTTAAGGGGAACTTTGGTGGTTTTCTTTCAGGGGCGTGCTTGTTACATCCTGTTCCCTATAGAAATTTTTGTAAGTTTTTATATTTTTGTAATGGGCACCCATACCTCTTTCTTCTGACAAAATTTGGTCCATGGGCCTTAAGGGGAAAATTTTGCGCCTATTTTTAGGGGCCGACTGAAAATCCATCCCGACGGAAAATATTGTCAGTTTTTTGTGCTTCGTTCAGGCTGACAAGCTTTTTGTGAATGACATAGATGGTCTAAGTAACTTTAAGGGGTCAAATCTCATATGTAAAATGGGGTGATTATTTCGGGAAAGGCTCCTGGCCTAAAAGGGTTAATCTCCAAGTAATGAAATCTTCACCTGTAATCGATTAACATTTGCCTTTTTTTTTGGGGGGGGGGGGGGTGTTGTTGTTTAGTTTGTCTGCCGTTGCTGGGTTTTTTTTTTTTAATGAAACACTGTAGCAAAGTACAAGAGGGTGAGGAGAAAGGGATTGTTTTCCCTCTCCTTAATTCAGTTTTCTTCCGATTTCTAACTATTTTTTCATCTTATTTTAACTTTTCACCATTTTTTGTTTTGTGTGTGTGTGTTTTAAAATATAACGTAATACTGATATCACTTTGACTTGGGTCAAAGTGCAAAAATGTTGTAATTGTGTCTCCTTGATTTATCTTTGATCCATTAACACCGTCATCAAATTTTGGAAAGAGAAAGAAAATATGTATCATAGGATAATCCTTCCCCCTGCCATTTTGACATTTTAATTTTCAAATTAACATATGAAATTCAGACATTATTATTATTATCATTATCATTATTATTATCATTATTACTACTATTACTATTATCAGTTATTATCGTTATCATCAATCATCATTATAATTATTGTTATTTTTCATCCATTATCATTATCAATATTAATTTCACCATCATCACTGTTATTGGTAATCTATTAAGTTCTGGTACTATAATCAAACAGAATTTAGGGTAAATGTGTCCGTCATTAATAAAAAGCGCCCAATGAATATATACTGATTAAATTCATGAAGTATATTTACATAATATTCACAATTATTGATCTATTCAAATCACATTTTGTACTCTCGTGTACAATTGCAGGATTTAATAGGTTCGGCAAATTTCCCTTAGTTTGAATATAACGCCCTCGGGATGAACGTTTTATAATATTTCCTTTTATTATAAGTCAGCAACAATTTCCCTAAAAATCTACAAAATAACAGGCATCATAGATTGTAGTACACCAACATTTGGAATAATTAGAGAAGAGGCAATTTTTACAATTCAAACAGTCACTGACTGTTCAAATTCTGTCGTGTGTAGACAGACCCTAAATTGACAAATATTAAAACCCCTATGACTTATTTATCTTTTTAAAGCTCATGTACAGTTTTGGTAGCAAAAAGGAAATTGGAAAGAAACGTGTTAAATATAGTCTCATGTGCAGGTTTTGAACGCGTGTATGGTGTATAGTGCATGCTGAAGTTGTTGGGAGTTTATGTTCCTGACCCGGCATCTAAATTATCTTTTGCCTCTCATTTGTTTAATATATATAAATATATATATATATATGCCACTTTAGGACGTGAAATTTTAACAACATCTTTGTGTTGGTAGTATTTTGCTATTTATAAGCAAAAATCCAATAAATCTGACGAAAATTTTTTGAGTGCTTTCCAAAACTAAACATTACTGACTACACATTAAAAGAGTTCCTTTGTTCCTTTCGATATAATATGTGAAGAATTATCATTTTACGCATATGATCATATATGTATATATATATATATATATATATAATTTTAAAAATATATATATATATATATATATATATATATATATATATATATATATAATTTTAAAACGTGGAATTTATATATATATATATATATATATATATATATATATATATATATATATATATATATATATATATATATACCCCGTTTTAAAATTATCACTTTTATCTCATTTTTTTTTTTAAAGGTAGCTGGAGTCGCCAATTTGTAATCGATTAAGCATTCTGGCAATGCTTGAAAGATCAGGGCCCTCTCGCATAAAAAGTTACGATTAAACGCATCTCAAAAAATTAAACGCAACTTGATTTTCAACCAATCAGGATCGTGTATTTTGGACTTGCGTTTAATTTTTTGAGTTGCGTTTAATTGCAACTTTTTATGCAATAATAAGTTGCAATTATACGCAACTCAAAAAATTAAACGCAACTCAATTTTTAACCAATGAGGATCGCGTATTTGGAACTTGCGTTTGAATTTTTTGAGTTGCGTTTAATCGCAACTTTTTATGCAAGAGTTTCTAGGTGGAATTATTTTCATTTCAATATTTGAATAATACTAGTATCAATCAGCGAATCTGCGTTTAAGTGTTACATCGTATGAATTTAAATACCTAATACTTAATAGTGACTACACATGAAGAGTTCCTTTGTTCCTTTCGATATATGTGACCCATCACGTCAAAATGAGACAGAAGTCGCTGGGCTAGAACTTGAGAAAATTGAGCAAATCTTTAAAATCTTCAAATTTTGTAAAAAAAAATTTCTTCGCTGATTTGAATCCGCAATGTTTCATGAATGCTCTGTTAAAAAATTGAGTCCTAAATATAACGGGAAAGGGTAGAAAAAGCAGTTTTTCTGCGAGTGTTTTTTTCGGTCAACTCTTCTTTTTTTCGGACAGCTGGCGAGAGCCAGCGCGAAAAGAAAGTCTTCCGCTAGGCCCCGCCCCTAGCGACGCGGGGCTTTGTTCATTGGATGTTCGCAGTCACGTGATCTCTATAAAAGAATTTGCAACTAGAGTGGAGTGAAAAGATGTCTAACAGACAGTGACAATATTAAGGGATAAATTCTGTAACACTTTTAAAAGCCGACTAAAAAGAAAAGAAATTGGCCTTTTAACCAGAAAGAAAAGTACCTGCATGTGTCATGTGTGTAGAGATTATGAAACAAGCGCGTGATTTAGGACAAAGACAGAGAGAGAACAAAATCAATAATCGTCTCATGCTGGAGGTGACTTAATCCGTGCTCTTCAATAGGGGCGAATTCTATACCTCTTTATAACATGGCGAAAAGAAAAGAAATTTAGCTACATGTATTAAAAACCAGTAGATTGTTTACATTTTTTAAAAAGCTTGAGTTAACTAGAGCGGAGAGAAACGATGACTTTCAAGCTAAGATGCAGTTTATCTTAATCTTCATCATGTTCATACCGCCAGTTAACATGATGATAATTAGCGGCCAATTCTCTTATTCGTTTAAAAAGCCGAACAGAAAAGAAAGTTGGCTTTCAAAACAGAATTAAGAAGAACTGTCGAAATTATGATACAGGTGAAAGATTTAGAAGGAGAGAGAGAGAATTGTCTGGGTGTTAATTTTTACAAAAAGCAGTTGTCATTATTTTTTGTTGTTGAAGCTCTAGTTAACTAGAGCGGCGCTAAGAAGCAGTTTATCTTCATCCCGCTTTTGAACATGAGGATAATAAGCGGGCAATTCTGTAACTCTTTTCACAGCCGAAAAGAAAGATTTTTTTTTAAAAACTTGAATGAAAAAGCCCTTGGTTGCGATAATGAAACAAATACATGTACCTGATTTGTTTCAAAGCTCGAGTTAACTAGAGCGGAGAGAAACGATGACTTTCAAGCTAAGACACAGTTTATCTTCACCATGTTCATACTACCAGTTAACATGATGATAATTAGCGGCCAATGCTCTTATTCGTTTAAAAAGCCGAACAGAAAAGAAATTTGGTTTTCAAAACAGAATTAAGAAGAACTGTCGAAATTATGATACAGGTAAAAGATTTAGAAAGAGAGAGAGAGAATTGTCTCTGTGTTAATTTTTACAAAAAACAGTTATCATTATTATATTTTTTTTTTTAAAGCTCTATAGAGCGGCGCTAAGAAGCAGTTTATCTTCATCCCGCTGTAAGTTGAACATGAGGATAATAAGAGGCCAATTCTGTAACTCTTTTCACAGCCGAAAAGAAACAAAAATTATTTTTTTAAACTAGAATGAAATGGCCCTTGGTTGCGATAATGAAACAAGTACATGTAGCTGATTTGTTTCAAAGCTCGAGTTAACTAGAGCGGAGAGAAACGATGACTTTCAAGCTAAGACGTAGTTCTTCTTCATCCCGCTGTTGAACATGAGGAAAATAAGCGGCCAATTCTGTAACTCTTTTAACAGCCGAAAAGAAAAGAATATTATTTGTTTAACTAGAATGAAAAGGCCCTTGGTTGCGATAATGAAACAAGTATCTAATTTGTTTTAAGCTCAATTAACTAGAACGGAGAGAAACGATGACTTTCAAGCTAAGACGCAGTTTATCTTAATCTTCATCGTCTTCATACCGCCAGTTAACATGGTTAACATGATAATTAGCGGCCACTTCTCTTATTCGTTTAAAAAGCCGAACAAAAAAGAAAGTTGGCTTTCAAAACAGAATTAAGAAGAACTGTCGAAATTATGATACGGGTGAAAGATTTAGAAGGAGAGAGAGATAAATGTCTGGGCGTTAATTTTTACAAAAAGTAGTTATCATTATTTAGTTTTTTTGTTGAAGCTCTAGTTAACTAGAGCGGTGCTAAAAAGCAGTTTATCTTCATCCCGCTGTTGAACATGAGGATAATAAACGGCCAATTCTGTAACTCTTTTAACAGCCGAAAAGAAAAGAAAATTAGCTTTTCAACCAGAATGAAAAGGCCCTTGGTTGCGATAATGAAACAAGTACCTGCAGGTACTTGTTTCATTATCGCAACCAAGGGCTCGAGTTAACTAGAGCGGAGAGAAACTATGACTTTCAAGCTAAGACGCAGTTTATCTTCATCATGTTCATACCACCAGTTAACATGATGATAATTAGCAGCCAATGCTCTTATTCGTTTAAAGAGAGAATTGTCTGGGCGTTAATTTTTACAAAAAGCAGTTATCATTATTTTGTTTGTTTGTTGAAGCTCTAGTTCTATACAGCGGCGCTATAAGAAGCAGTTTATCTTCATCCCGCTTTTGAACATGAGGATAATAAGCATGATAAGCGACCAATTCTTTAATTTGTGTAAAAGCCGAAAAGAAAAGAAATGTAGCTTTTTAACCAGACAGAAAAGGACCTGTCTCAAGATTATGAAACAAGCGCGTGATTTAGAATGACAATGAGAGAGAAGAAAAATCAATAATCGTCTCGCGCATGCAGGAGGTGACTTAATCCTTGTTCTTTGAAAGGGGCGAATTCTATACCTCTTTGACATGGCGAAAAGAAAAGAAAGACGCTTTTAGAAACTAGTAGATTGTATACATTTTTTAAAAGGTAGAATGAATTAACTAGAGCAGGATAAAAATGTTTCTCTAGGTGCGTGATATAGAAGGAGAGAGAGAGAGAGAGAAAATCAATAATCATGTGTTAATTCTTAAGCTTCAAAAAGCGGCGAATTTTATTGCTCTTTCACAAGACAAAAAGTAAAAAAGTTAGCTTTATATTCAGACATCAACGATCTCTGTCAATATCATGGTTGGCAAAGATTCGTCTATTCAATAATTTTGCCATGCTTGAATGACTTTGCGACAATCGAATCCAAGCTTTGAAAAAGAAAGCAAATAACATTGAAAGAAATCAAGTTTACATGATTAATTTAGAAAAAATATAATGAAATGAAAACCTCTCAAAGTTTAAACTATAATCTAAAACATTTCCCCGCACAAAATGACAGACTTATAAACCTTTTGACTATAGCTAGGTTATTCAACCTATAAGAGTATACCGGCATATGAAAGGCTCAATGAAAAAAGCACGAAGTCGATGCGGGAAGCTTTTTCAGTGCTGTGAAACTACTTGATTTGCTACCCCTTAAAGCGTTAGAATTCATGGCTTAAATGAATTAAAATTCATGTTCTCATGAGAAGAGATGCTAAAGAAACATAAGGACTAGTTTTTATTAGAATTAATAAACGGTTGCTAAGGGTTTTATTTTCAAATCTAGTTGACATTGCAAACGGAAAATGCTGCATGTCGGCAAAACAGAAGTCAACTTTGGAAGCGTGTTTCTCGAAGAAATACTTTTCCACAGTCATACTTTACTCAAGTTTCAAAAGCTATTATATCCACTAATACTCACTCTCTAGAGTTGAACTATATACCAAATTAAAGCTTATGAAACGGAGAATAATAATCAATAATAAAATGAAATGTCAAAAAATGCGACTTCTGTCTCATTTTGACGTGATGGGTCACATATTATGTGAAGAATTATCATTTTACGCATATGATCATATATATATATATATATATATATATATATATATATATATATATATATATATATTATATAATTTTAAAACGTGGAATATATATATATATATATATATATATACCACGTTTTAAAATTATCACTTTTATCTCATTTTTTTTTTTTAAGGTAGCTGGAGTCGCCAATTTGTAATCGATTAAGCATTCTGGCAATGCTTGAAAGATCAGGGCCCTCTCGCATAAAAAGTTACGATTAAACGCATCTCAAAAAATTAAAAGCAACTTGATTTTCAACCAATCAGGATCGTGTATTTTGGACTTGCGTTTAATTTTTTGAGTTGCGTTTAATTGCAACTTTTTATGCAATAATAAGTCGCAATTATACGCAACTCAAAAAATTAAACGCAACTCAATTTTTAACCAATGAGGATCGCGTATTTGGAACTTGCGTTTGAATTTTAATAGTGACTACACATTAAGAGTTCCTTTGTTCCTTTCGATATAATATGTGAAGAATTATCACTGTACGCATATGATCATATATGTATGTATATATATACCACGTTTTTAGATTATCACTTTTGTCTCAGTTTTTTAAAAGTTTTTTTGAAGGTAGCTGGAGGCGCCAATTTGTAATCGATTAAGCATTCTGGCAATGCTTGAAAGATCAGGGCCCTCTTGCATAATAAGTTGCGATTAAACGCAACTCAAAAAATTTAACGCAACTCAATTTTCAACTAATGAGGATCGCGCATTTGGGACTTGTGTTTAATTTCTGAGTTGCGTTTAATCGCAACTTTTTATGAAAGAGTGTCCAGGTGGAATTACTTACATTTCAGTATTTGAAAAATACTAGTATCAATCAGCGAATCTGCGTTAAAGTGTTACATTGTATTAATTAAAATACTTGATATCTACCACCTAACCGCAGATACTTTACACTATATATATATACAATCTGATTCATTTTATTTAGTAGTGACAAAACATTTACAAAGTTTAGTATATGGTTTCTCACCCTAAATCAGTACAGCAAGCTTTACAATAATTTAGTGTGACATGTAAAAACATTGTTACAAATATATTTATGGTATATTTTTTTAAAAGTATTTATTAGGTATAAAGTACTTGTATATTTGAACAATCTTTTAATTCTATCTATACCTCATCATTGATGATGCGCCATTTCTCCTCGATGCTGAGGCCATCCATATGGAGGATCTGCTCTGGTCCACTCTGCATGTTGCTCTGTAAAAAGAAATTAAAAACAAAATAGCATATTAGCAGTTAAAGAGAATGTTGAATTATGGGAAAATGTGAAAACAGTTTGTGGGCTTTCTGTTTATGTCAGTTAGGGAGAACATCATTGTAAAAATGTCCCCTGAAAATGTTTGCTCTTCAGATTCCCTCATGTTCGAAATCTGACGAGAAATATCCGAAAAGTTTAAACTAAACTTCCATGCCACAGTAAATTGTGTAGTCCAACGTGCCCATTTTTGTGTGTATGCAGTGCAAGTCACTTTCAGCAAGATTGGGCCAATTTCTTCTGATGTTGGTAATTCCAAATCTCACAGTATACACCAACACTGACCAATATTCTTATATAGGCTGACTACATAACTAACCTTACCCAATGATTGCTTCTAAGTTTCATTCACAATGTAATCGCATGACAAGAACTCAACTTTTTATATATATAGGGTTATCATAGTTTGAATAGTTGAACATGTTATATCATTTTTATTTACTAAACCCTGCAACAAATAAACACATATTCAATAATAATATTTCCCATAAGTGTTAACTATGTACAGTCTACAATGAGCCGAAAATTATACATTTTATTTTATACTATATGTTAAGCATTTTGATCTAAAACAATAATTCTGTCCAAATTAGTTTTCTTCAGTTACAAAATGGAAATTGTATTCTTTACTGTGGTCTGTAAAATAAAATCACTCAATCATGTTCTTGATCAAAGCAATGAAGATTGTCACAATTATTCAATAATGATGTTAAAAAAAAAAAAAACTTTCACAAGTCATCATCGTTGTCTAACGTAAATGCTTACGACTGTACGAGAGTAATAAAATTACGACATGAAAATAGTATAATGTATTATTCCTAATACCAGAACCAACTGCTGCATTCTACAGTTCGTTGTTATTTCATCTAGCCTTGACCTTATATCTGCGATACATTTTCTCAAATTTAATTAACAATGTTTCTCGAACGATTACACACGGCAACAAAATCGACCAGACCACAGACTCTGATGAGATGGCACAGCTATAGATGTTATATAGACTTTCGCGCCAGGCTTTTAGCGTTTTTGATTTAGATTTGATTTAGAAAATAGCTCACAGAGGCTTCATATGAGGTTGATTTAAATTATAATTTATTTATCTCCTTATGTTATACAGGAACAATGACAATAGCAATACGTAACAGTAATGTAAAAACAAAATATAGTATATAAAGAGATAACCAATGATGGATTGATGGCTCATGCAGTGGTGGTAGAGCAGTGGTCTCGTAACTTAGAGGACCCGGGTTTGAAACCAAATGGAAGCGCGCTAGTGCCCTTTAGTAAGGCATTAATCCTCCTTACCAAGTCCCTCGGAGAGGACTTAACTGAGCCGTCGGTCCCCTGGTTGCTTACTTATAAGCATGCAAATGCTTTCTTAGCAGTCAGGTAAAATGAATCATCAAACCATTAATATAGCAATAAAGATAAATTAAAAGTGAACTCTTTTTACCAGTATCATTAGTATGTTTAACGTAAAAAAAAAAAACATTAAAAAATAACAAACATCTGTTGAAATATTCCGCTCCTCCCCCCTCCCTCCCCCCCCCCCCCCTTACAAATGAAAATGAAAATACAGAAAGTACATGAAACAGAGAAAGTACAAAAGCCTAAGTCAGAATATCGGTTTCAAGAAGTCGCGGCTCGATTTTCCTATGCGTCTTGGGAAGTTTGCATCAGACTGGTCTAACATCATTACAGGTATGCTATTTCCAAATAAGGTTTATTTCGAGAGAGATTTCAAAGTAGTGTGAGCCGCTGTGCAAATAATTAATGTAATTAGCTTTATTGATCCGAAAGGCAATCATTTGGTACCGTAAATAATAAGGCCCCCCCCCCCCTTTTTTTTTAATACTCCATCTGTATTTAAGCGGAGCAGAAAAGATAACGCGATTAGTACACTCGAGTCCTAGCGTATCTGACGGATTGGTCAATGTACTCTATACTAATATAATTTGCTTCACTTGGGTCGGGGAAAACATATGTAGATAGAAATGCCTCATCTGTAAGGATCCAAAGATAAAGCCATGTTTCTAATCCTTAAACTGAAGAGTTTGGCAGTCTTGGGAGTAAATTCCTGTTGTTGTTGTTATTGGCCACGTAATAATGTGTATATCAGCATGATCAGTAAAGTGGTTTTCATAATACAATTGTACAGGGATTTACTAATCATCAATGTGCATGATGTGTTTTATACTTCATTATTCACAAACCACAGGCCTGTATTTTCCTAATTCAGTTATACCTGACTAGGATTAGAGGCATTTTGAACAACACAAAAGGAAGAAAGAAAACAAATCCGCATCGTTAACTTCCTTCTTTAAACTCTTCTTCTGAACGCGTTAAAACCCATCGTCATGTTTAAATATTAGTAGAATAATTATGGACTATAAGTTTTTGCGATTAATGAAAATCATAAGAAATGAACATTTGAGATGGGAATTCTTTCCCTAATATAGATTTTTCTCGAACAGATGACGCGTGTTTGATCAACCGTAATTTCCCCCCTCATGATAATCAATAAAATCTGAGAAATTATATTTGAGACCCTGGTTGTCATATTGTGTGAAGTATTTTTCAGCATGACAGTATACTGTGTGAACCTATGTGGCCCTGGAGCAGCCCCCCCCCCCCCCCCACACACACACACACATAAATACACACGAAATGATGGATTTTTGTATGACACTTTGTAAGGGCAAAACGTAACCTAGATCATTTAAGTTGAATCTGATACATGTAGTTGAATCTAGGTTAAATACAAATTAATTGTACTTTTATTCAAATGAATACATGCACGGCATCGCCCATTTTTATCTTCTTGAATTCATTCAAGTGTATGTACCCAAACGCAACCTTTGCTGAAATTTAAAAAAAAAATCTTCTCATTCAAATTTCTATGCAGACCAGGTCATTTGGGAAAAAGCATTTCAACAGATGGCACCAAAACTTTGCCTCTCTCCAAGAAAAATAAAATGAAAAAGCTTGCTACGCTAACCCACCAATTAATGTTCATAAGCAATAAATTATATGCCTTTATCAAAATATGCTACCATACGATGTACGTTTTATCTAATCCATAATATTCATACAGTTGATCCTATACTTATAACTGACAGGGGCAGTCTAACATTAGATATGAAAAATACTCACCGGTATTGACAAGTTTCAAACAAAAAGAATATCGTAGCAAAAAGACATGATCAGAGAGGGAAAAAATCTTTTCACTCACTTTTTGTATTTCTATCTGTCTACAAAATTGTAGGCTGTCTGTTTATAATACAGAGAGAGAGAGAGAGAGAGAGAGTGAGTGAGTGTGTGTATGTGTGTGTGTATATATATATATGTATATATATATATATATATATATATATATATATATATATGAGAGAGAGAGAGAGAGAGAGAGGTGTTGTGGTCTAACGGATTTGTCTCCGGATTATGAACCACACAAGGTAAGGGGTTCGAATCCCCGCCGCAGCACTAACGTGTTAGTTTGGCAAGACATTAATCATTTTGCCACACTCCACTCAGGTGTAGTAAGTGGGTACTTGGTACTAGGATTTATTCCTTGAATGCACTGAGCGCTGCGTTTGCCGGAGCTAAAGTCAGGGTAATAATATCCAGTCCTTGGAAACGCAGAGGGGTAAGAAATATATTGCATTACACTTAAGTATTTTCGAAATATATGTGACATATTTCATTGAATTACATTATTTATACTACGATAAATTTGCATTTGCGTCAATATTGTGACATTATGTATAGGGTATTTTGTGATATATAAGATGGGCATGATGGGGGGAGGGGTACAATATTCATATTCATGATAATAGTATGTTCAAGGTCTCGATCATATTTTGAGGCCGCCATCGACATCAAGCAACTCACTCATGATGACGGTCCCTTGCGTTCACAAATCCTGTTAATTGTAAAATGTTAATTTCCCATACTGTATACATATTTTCTTTGTATTCAGAATTAAATTTCTGAAAATGTGTTTATATATTTTTTCTGTAATATTATATTATTTTTTTTA
>CM046836.1:2601330-2618830 GCA_025618425.1 Heliocidaris tuberculata | reverse complement strand
GGCTAGCGGGCGGCGGTACGGTGGCAACTAGCACGGCCGGCCGCCTGGCGATGAATCTTTAGACTTTGGGCCTGGTGCATGGTGCGAAGAACAGTGGACATCATTAAGATAAGCTCTTGTTATGAGGTGAGTTTATTTGTGTAATCAATGTTTTAAATTTGCACCTAGATTTGACAATCAGACATGTACCGTACGGGGTAATCCTGGGTTTTATTTTACATGGGACCAAACGGACCAAACCTGTGTGTGGATATGTGGGACTGTGTGATAAATTCACTTCTGCACTAGCGTAAACCAGACACCAAAATTACTCTAGCTTTAAGTTTAAGAGTCTAAGCAAGATTCAGTTTAAGCCCTTCTATTTTCTTGATTACCTGCTTCAGGGACTCTTCAATCCTCATGCCCACTTTTCTACACATTTGGGGTTTCAAAGTTCAAAGTGAAATTTTAAATAATTATTTTCTTCTCCTGAGACTGTCCTGTATTTATCTGTTTATTATTTAATATTAATAATGATCTTTCCTGCCTATCCTGGACCAATCCCCGCTAGTGATTTTTTAGTATGTAGTCAGGTAGTAGATCTACTTCTACACACAATAGCTATTGAAGGCTGCCTATTCAGCCATGAAAGCTATGTTAGAGTAGGCCTGGGATCCTAAACTAACTAGAGTAAAGTTACACATCGTGGTTGAGGAAACCACTGTTCACTCTGCACAGAAGCGCTTCATTGACATTGCGTTACACGCATTAGCTTTCTCTTTCCCTGTCCATAGACTCTGACTTGTCTTTATTTTTGTGTGCCAACAAACGAGTGGTTTCCTCAACCATGATTACATACATATAGCCATACCATTTATCAGGGGCGGCGGAGCGTCTTTCAAAGTGGGGGGGGGGGGGCACCAACAAAAAGGGGCACTTTTGGGGAAAAAAGGGGCACCTATAAAGGGTGAAAACAAGGCGGAAAAAGCCTCTTTGAAACATTACATGTAGTATACCGCTACATTCTGATTAATACACTATCGAGGATCATTTTCGACACATTATTGTTTATGTCTTAACATGGTTATACAGTGTAGATAAAAAAACTACTTTGCAGTTGAGTAATGGTTATTCATTTGCGAGCGAGCGAAGTGAGCGAGCAAAATATTGAAGATATTTTGAATAGCAGCGATTTTCCTAATATGATAAGAAGGCAATGGTAAATGCGAGCGAGCTTTGGAAAATTTTTAGAAAAAATGTCCTTCCTGTTATGATTTAGGGGCACTGCTCATTCTTGTATACTTTAGGGAATTGTGCCCCTCCTGCCCCCTGCTCCACTGCCTCTCATTGTGCTGAGATCAGTAGGGGAATCTATTATTATGAAGCCTCTCTGATTTGGAGCTAGGTATATGGCTCTTTTGTGGACTTTAGGGCACAGTTTGTAAGCGACATCGGAGCATATAGGTACAATATATTGAATATATATAGGTATATAGGTAGGGCACTTATCAAAAGGGAAAATAATACTATTAGAAAAGGGGCACTGATCAAAAGTAAAAGGGGCACTTAAAAAGGGGCATTTATTAGAGGTGGAAAGGGCACTTATCAGAAAAAATTGCACTATTAGAACGGAAAATGGGCACCAATCAGAGGAAAATGGACACTTGTCGGATTTCAAAGGGGACACTTATCTTAGCTTAAAAGGGCCACTTATCAGTAGGTGAATAGGGCACTTAGTAGAAAGAAGAAGGGGCAGTCATACGAAGAAAAATGGTCACTTATCAGAGGTGAAAAGGGGCACTTATAAAAAGGGAAAATTTTACTATTAGAACGGAAAATGGGCACTAATCAGACGAAAAACAAAGGCACAGATTTCAAAAGGGGCAATAATGTCTGAAGTTAAAGGGGGCACTTATCAAAAGGTAAAAAGGGCATTTATCAGAAAGAAGAAGGGGCGCAGTTATACGAAGGAAAAGGGGCACTTATCAGAAGTGAAAAAGGCACTTATCAGAAGGAAAAATTGCACTATTAGAACGGGAAATGGGCTTTAATTAGAAAAAAGGGGCAATTATTAGATTTCATAAGGGGCAGTAATGTCTGAGGTTAAAGGGGCACTTATCAGAAGGTAAAAACGGCACTTATTGTAAAGAAAAAGGGGCACTATGCGAAGATAAAGGGGGCACTTTTCATGGGTAAAAAGGGGCACAATTGGGGTACTTGAAAAAGTGGGGGGGGGGGGGGGCACTGGCACTGGCCTCTGTGTTTTTTGCTTTCTTTTTAGTCCAAAATTCTTGGACAAGCAAAAAAAAAATGGTCATCAGTGTTTTCAGGTGTCTTTTTACTCCAATTTTACACGTTTGGTGGGAGGAAGGGCATCGTGGCAGGAGTCTCCTGCCACGATGCTGGTGGGACGGTGGGAGAATGAGCGTGGTGGCGTGAGACTCCCGCCAAAAGCGGGAGGGTTGACAGCCCTGTTATAGTGAGATATACAGTTGGGTTTTTTTAATCAAATCAATTAAACTTCTAACACATTCCCTTCATGAAGAATGTTGAAATGCAATGGCATTCAAATAATTAACATGTCAAGTGTTAAAAGCCTGGCATTATTAAAGAGGTATATTTGAACTTAACCTTATTACTTTTCAGTATGTGATTTATCAATTATCATTATTGTCTACATCTTGTAAGCACTCACATTCCATCAAACAGAAATCAAATTGAATCAATTATGTCTAATTCAGTTTAAAAGATCACCTATTACCTGACCAATCAAGAGATTTAAGTGGGCCACTGTAGGTAGAACATATGAATGTGAAGATAAACTCACACCAATTCCATTCTATGCAACACTACTCCAAGAGGGCACTTCTGTAGTTCTTAGGCATCAGTCCTATATATATACTATTATGTCCTATTAGAACAGTGGGTCACATGACCCACTGTTTGCAGCCTCAATTTATCCTGTGTCCAATTGGGGTTAGGATCCATTTTCATTAAACGAATAGGTATAGGACCAGTGGGATGTGGTACTATGAGGGTCCCTAACCCCATATACAGTGCGTGCTTGCTTGCTTGTCAATGATGGGCATTCAATTTTTCAACTTTTAAAAATTCATGAGGCATACTTTGGATGGTGCCTGTATGAAAAGTAGCTTGACTCTATGACTCACACTGTTGTACATTACCGTAATTCATATTTTATCTGTTGATTTAGAACATTTAAAAACAACACGACAATTCAAAATAATGTGCACCCGGTACTTCACCCTCATATGCACTACCAGCATATTGTCAACCTACGGGTAGTCAACAGAAGAAAGTGGTGCGATGTGTCTTGAATTTTGTGTCTTTAAAATGTGAATAAAACAGCACTGTTTTACATACAACAAGCAATGTACATGTACATGTACATGTATGTTCTAAGAAACCAATGAGTAATTGAAAACCATCAACTTCGAACATTTGAAGTCCAATCAAAAGATGGAATTTTAGTCACATGAAAGCTTTGAATGATTGTTAGTACATCTGCTGGTACACTTTCAGGTATTGCCCAGGTATTGCGCAGGTATTTCCCAGTATTTCCCGGTATTTCCCGGTATTTCCCAGTATTTCCCGGGAAATTGCCAACCCTGTTACGTGTACATTGACGACTGTTTCATTGAGACTGCATGTAGGTCTGGGCAGCATTCATCAAACCGTCATAGGTACAAGTTCGCTGACATCCCATTAAATTGAACTGTATTAAGATTAACAATATACGTTTCAATGGGATGTCGGCAAACCTGTACTTACGACGGTTTGATGAAATGATGCCCTGGCTCTACTGACTACATCTACGCAGTTGAGGGTTGATAAACAACTTTTTTTTTTCATCCTGCACAGGGAACCATCCTTATGTGGAGCTGTGTCAATATCTGCGGTGATCAACTTGAAGAGGTAAACTCACCATAATAATCAGCAAAATTCTGGGAAAATGGTTGCTTTTTGCATTGCAGGGTGATAAAATATCTGGCAAGCTATGGCTTAATGTTTAAGGAGTATGAAGAAAATAAAGGATAACATAAAAATGTGAACTTGGAACCCAACTCTGACAAGTTTGCCCCGGGCGGCACTTGAAGGGGTGCAAAAACTGCTAAAAGTTAGAAAGAAAAAGAGAAGGAAATGAAGAAAAATCATGATCATTAAGAATTATGCGCCCCTAATCTGCAGGGTAAATGCATTAGAAACACATTTTTTTAGGTATTAAAATGCAAAATTTTCTAAAACTCGGTTGCTTTCCTCCCTCGCATATGATGCTCCAGGATCTCGTAATTTCACGCCCCAGTGAAGGATATCATTTTAAAATAGGGTTTTTAAATGGTTCAGAAATTTAAAAATAAAATGTAATTCTTGTTGCTTTGCTCTCTATTATGTAAGTTTAATCAGCCTCTTGTTAATATTGCGGCCCCAATACAGGATAAAGTGTATAGCATGAATTTTGCAAAAGTTGAAATCTCAACTATCCATTAATATCTTGCTGAATTCCTTGTCTATTTCTGAAGGGGTTTTGTTAATTTTGCTCCCCATTTGAGACGAAAGGGAATAGAAAACCGTTTATCATTGTTCAAAATTCGAAATTCTGCCCCTCGAATGCAGTGCTCAATTTTGAATTTTGCTGGGTAAAATGCATCAGAAATTTCATTTTGAGGGGTCAAAAATGCAAGAAAAAAAAAAAATATATCGCTCGTTCGCTTTGCTCCCTCGCTTTTACAAGAACTTAGATCAGTGGGGAAGTTGGAGGGGGGGGGGGGGTGCAACTTCGTTGTTTGCCCCGGGTGCCATAATCCCTAGATACACCACTGGATTAGTTTTAACGGTGCTTATCATTTCACTAGTCTACTCACAAGTCAGAGCAGATGTAATTATGACAGAAATGATAGTCTGTAAAATTCCGGGGGAAAAAAACTTGTGTTCAACAGTAACCCTTTCAGGCCAGGAATTTATTACCTGGTAAGCATTAAACTAATACCTACATTATTCTCCCTCAATTTATTACACTATGACTGTCATTTTATCCCTACTTTTTTCTTAGACATTGTTGTGTATCTGAAAACAATAAACATGTAAATTGATCATGCTAAAAGTTAAA
This sequence comes from Heliocidaris tuberculata, assembly GCA_025618425.1. Taxonomy (NCBI): domain Eukaryota; kingdom Metazoa; phylum Echinodermata; class Echinoidea; order Camarodonta; family Echinometridae; genus Heliocidaris; species Heliocidaris tuberculata. Next base: position 2,613,723 of record CM046836.1, on the reverse strand, counting down.
AAGTTGCTGATAATTGTAATGAAATGGTCATTCTGAATCTCTCTATAAGGATTTTAAAATTTTTTTTTTTTTTCTCTTAAAGTTCCGGGCATCAAACCAACATGATGAAGCAACCAAAATGGACACAGTGTGTGTAGAAACTTTTGCTGTTTTCACTCATGTAGGGTATTTTTGTAAGGCTCTAAATCGAAAGTTATTGAGCCAAACCACAAAATTTTGGAATTGTAGCACAGGGATAAAAGGATGATCCAAAAGTCATTATGTTTCCTCCAATATCACCTTAATGAAAGCAAATTTCAGGCTGTTTTTTGTACTATTGTAACCAGCGATTAGTGCTCCCCAAATCTCATTAAATGTATAGCAATCTGCTCTATGAGAAGAAGAAAGACAAAAACTCATTTTCATTTCAAGAAGTCATTCTTCTCGTCTGTGCCAAGTCGGTGACAGTTGCAGATTCTGACAGACCTTCGAGTTACTTTGAGACCTAGTTTGCTGAAAATCAGACCATCCATTGTGAGGTCCTGCAATAGACCGCTTTGGTAATGTATGCAAATTTTATACATACCTTTCAAACAAAGGTAGTTCTTGACAACCTGAAAGCTTGCCGGAGGCTTGCCGGACATAGCAACAAATAATGTATGCAAACTGTATTCCAAGCATTGAGGCTCATTTATAAAAAGCAGGTTAATGGAATAGCTCCTCACTAGGTGCTCAGAGAATTTATGTGCATAAATTTAATAATAATAATAATCTTTTAAAGTCCACTCCAAATTTTATTAAGTTAAACCGAAATGGAAATTCTTTTTGCCCAATCGATCGTGAGCCCGGCAGCCACTGAGCAGCGCCAGATCGACGTTGCTCTATCCCTTATTGTTGAACGCCAAACAAGGTAGCAGCAACTCCCATCTTTTAACGTCTTTTGGTATGACGCGGCCGAGGTTCGAACCCACGACCTCCCGGTTGTGAGGCGGACGCTCTACTGACTGAGCCAACACACCGGTATAAATTTGTATACATTACAGAAGCGGTCTATTCCTGCATGTCAATCCAAAATCAAATAGCACATCATCATCGTAATTGCACTAAAACACAATTTGTGTGTGTGAAACTGTTGTTATCTTTTGCATATCTTTGTAAATTGTTGAATTTTTTTGTTGAATTTTTTTATTTGAATATTTTTATTTGAATATTCATGCAAACGCAGTATTGCATGATAAATATAATTAAACACAATGCATCGAAAAAAGATTTAGAAATGGAAAAAGTTCAATTCAATTCATTTCAATGTTTTATTGTCCATAATATATTAATAAACAATGGAAATTTGCTTTGTTTACATGCACATACATGTACACAGAAGAGTTGATACATAATAAAACAATCAAAATACTTGAAAAGTCACAGAAACAATTACTGATATAAAAAGACAAAAAGAATAAAAAAGAAAATGACAAAGTGTTGGTACAGTATGAGGCCTGTGGTATTGAATTCCACTTATTTTGTGTAAAATGAGTATCAAACTGAGTTACGACTTACGAGTACACGAGTTGTGTATGTAATCGTATGACTTACAAGGCAGAAACAAAATAACTCTCAGTGTATTCAGTATGATAATGTGGTATGAGAGATATTGATAGTTTGTGTAAAAATACATAGTAAATTAAAGAAAAAATGCAATTCAAAAGAATTGACTTGCCGTTTGATGAAAGTGGCCCAAGAAGATTGAAACAATGTGCATTGGGTAAGGTTAATGCAGGTTCTCTTCAGGTAGCTGAGCTATTTCTTTGTTGGTCACTTACACATTTTATTACATGTAGTAGGCCTATACCAAGGGTCTCTTACATAAATCTCGTAATAAATCAACCCGCTCCAAGATTATCATTGCTAAAAGGGAAAGTCCACCCTGATTACAAGTTGGTTTTAAAGGAAGCAGAAACATTAAAGAAACGGATCAGTGAAGGTTGAGCAAAATACGATAAGAAATAAGAAAGTTATGAATTTTTGAAGTTGTAATCAATCAAACACAAATTGGCAACTCCGTGACGTATCTTGCGAGCTCCTCTCCAATTTGCTCAGTACAGAAAATGTCATAAATTTTGATTTTCTTAGTTTCTGATTAAGGAATAGATTTGTTTCATACAGGTTCTGTGTAAAAACATATGAGCAATGATTATATCTAAGGTGCATGTATGATTGAATATTTTCTTTAGAGAAAACGGAAATTAATGACTTATGGGTACAGGGCAAATGGGAGAGGAGCTCGCAAGGTACGTCACAGAGTTGCCAATTTGTGTTTGATTGATTACAACTTCAAAAATTCATAACTTTCTTATTTCTTATCAGATTTGTCTCAAACTTTCACTATTCTGTTTCTCTCCTTTCCTGCTTTTATTCAAATCAACGAAATACCAGGGTGGACTTTCCCTTTAAAAGTTTGTCTATGATTATTTCAATGAAGTGTACACTTGGGGGAAGTAAAGTCATTTTATTTTGTTTCTTGATATGTTCATTCATGTACTTCATTGTAATTATGTTTTTCTTGCTCCTTTGTATTAATTACAGTCTGCTTTGGAGTGATGTAATATAAAACTGGGGAAAGAGGTTTGCTGTCAACTAGTTAAAGACTTCCAAGCTTATTTCTCAGCAAACAGGACTGATCCCATGCAACAGTATCAGGTACATGTAGTTATGTTTTGTTTTATTTTTGTTGACATGACTCATATGTATTTCCTTTGTTTGTTGTTTGTTTTAATTGGTGTCTCCTTTTCATATACAAGCTCTATGTTTGTTTTCATTAAATCTTGAAGTGAAAGTTTTGTTATGATTTCCTATACTGGAGCCAGCCCCTGGACCTATGCCCAGATGATCATAATTGAAAATGGAAATTTTGCTCTCTTTCATCATTATGAACGTAAGATATAATACACATCACGGAAGAAAGAGGGCGTCCATGTCTGGCCTTGATCTTAAGAGAGTCCTAATAACTCTCAAATATTTTGTGATTTATACTGTAGGAAGCCAAATGAAATTTACCCTCAGATGGAACTTGTTTTCTTTTGTCTGACAGGTCTACAATGATACATGTAAATGTACTGAGTGACATGTGAAAACTTAATTCAGACCTTGCTCATTTATTGATCCTCAGTCAAAATGAGCTTGTAACTTTTAAGGAATTTTATTCCATTCCATTTGTGTTCTGTGCTTGTTTGAGGAAAAAAATGTGATAATGTCTACAAGTATTAACTATCACATTTCGTCACCATGGGTAGCGAATTCTCGAATTCTGAAATAATTACAATTTTCCACAATATTAAAACATAAAGGTTTGCTGCAATGCATTGATAAGCCATCTTTGCAAATATGCATGTATATTGGCATATTTTCATTATTAACAATTTTTTTATGTACAGTTATATGCCAACTCCAAATATTTTTAAAAACAATTTCATACCTATATACTTTTAATGTACACTCATTGTTAGTTTATCATAATGTGAATGATAACCTGCTAAACTCTGATCATGAGTCTGCTAACTCCCATTGCCTAAGGGTTTTGTCTGTTTTGAGATTTTACCAAAATACAAACAATGCTTACTTTTCAACTCATGCTACATGTATTTTGTAAACTGATTCAATTGCTCATGTACATATGGCTAGTAAGCAGCTTTGCATAGTGCAGAATTCTTTAGTAGGGTTTGTTGCATAAACCCTAATGTGCCTTGATGTACTGAGCAAATGTGCATTAGACAAAATTCTGGTGTCACAAGTCTCTTTATAAAGCCCAAGAAGGCAATCTCTGAAATCACTATTGTAGGTTATGATGCCAGTATAATTTTCATTTATTGGAAGGGCAGATTTAAGTAACTTCTATAAAAAGTGGTGGGTGACCCGTCTTAGCAAAGACAATGATGAGCTTTTAGCTTCAGGTATTTTCCAAAATACTAAATGTCATCTTCGAATGTTTTGATTTGAATTTATTTCTATTTTTACCATCCATTCTGCCATTTCTTATTTCTCTTTGCAGGTCTGGACAGACATGAGGTACCCAAGTGGCATCAGTTTCATCAAGTAATTTGTATGCTGCAGTTCTATAAAGCTGTTGGATGTGGCGCTATTTTGTCGCATTCAAGTTTGTATTGAAGATGTGATAACTTCTGATTTTAATTGAAATGTCAAAGTGAATATAATAAAATAAGGCAAAAAGTGTATTACCTGATTCAGAATGAATAATCTGCCCCATATTCCTTGTCATAGCCCTGTATCCAACATATTTGAATAGAAAACGTATCAAACATTTTGAAATGAAGACTTTAATGACCAGTAGAGGACCTTCTGCATTTACAGCTTTAATTGAGATGTAATTTTATGATTTTTTTTCCCATCCAGGTGTTCACATTTTACATATATCCATCAATGTCTGTTATAAGAGTTAAAGGCCAAGTCCACACTAATATCAAGTTGATTTGAATAAATAGAGTAAAATTAAACAAGCATTACAGTGAAAATTTTATTGAAATCGGATGTAAAATAAGAAAGTTACGGCATTTTGAAGTTTTGCATTATTTCTTGAAACAGTGATATGCATAACATGGGCGGTATGCAAATGAGTGAACTGATGATGTCACACACTCACTTTTCCTTATGTATTTTATTATATGAAATTTCAAATATTTCAATTTTTATGGATGTGATAATAAAGAATCTCTCCCTTGTATCAAAATAAGTTACAATAATGATGATTTTACATGTTCCATAAGGAGTCAAACCATGTTTTACTTTATTGAAGCAAAAAATTGAAATATATGATATTTCATATAATAAAATACATAAGGAAAAGTGAGTGTGTGACATCATCGGTTCACTCATTTGCATACCGCCCATGTTATGCATATCACCGTTTCATGAAATAATGCAAAACTTCAAAATGCTGTAACTTTCTTATTTTATATCCGATTTCAGTGAAATTTTCAATATTATGCTTGTTTAATTTTACTCTATCTATTCAAATCAACTTGATATTAGTGTGGACTTGGCCTTTAAGCCATATGAATGTATAACCATTGCATAATAAGTAATGACTTATTCAAAGAAATTGGGACTGGGAGTTTGAGTAACATTTAAAAGAATTATTATCTCAAGCATTGTGAAGGCAAAGTGTGATGAAAATTACGTCATATGTTCAGAATTTAAAATGGTCTACAATCTACAAGTTTTTCACAAAATGAGTGCCAGTGTTTCTGTACTCATGCACCAATATTGTATCATAATCTTGTGTTTTTCTAATGGAATTCTGTTTTGATAGGAACTGGTGCAAAGAAATTTGAATTGCTCATCATGCATTGATTAGGTTGTTTCTACCAGGAAAATATTTAAGAGTTAACAAAAATATGCTGTAAAGTACATGCTGTATATCATGTACATGCTGTAGAGCACAACTCAAATTTGCACAGGATGTTATATCTATGTGGGTTTGGACAATCAGTTTGATGTCTTATCATTTGATCTTTAGTATTTTATATTTTTGTTGTAACATTGGTTTTGTACACATTTATATTATTTATTTGTAGGCCTGGTGTTGAACATTCAGTGAAAAATGTCAAAATTACTTTTCAGTAGATCATCAAATGAAAAATCATTCCACTTCAGTCCCATTGTTGTTTATGTGCTTTATTACAGGGTGATTACATCCCCACAAGCTCCTATCAGTGGAAGCAGAGTAATCATTTTGTTGAAAATTGGAAAAACATGAGATAACTATATGAGAGTTATAAATTTGCAAAGTGGTAATTTGACAACTCTCTTTATATTGCTTTACAATATACTATCAAAATTTTTATTAATTTCCTAAGTATGAATTGTCACAGTTAATTAAAGCAGTGTAGTGTCAAAAAGTCATTGTTTTAGCTAAAGTACTGTACTAATGGCATCACTGTTAGCTAGGAAAATAATGTCAGGTTTCCATTTTTGATAAACAGATTAAGGAATTTACAACCATAGGATTTTCATACACATTTTAGTGATGGTGGATTTACATTGATGACCTCAGTGATTATGGCAGATGAATTTGTTTTCCCCCAAAAGGACTACATTTCTTCTAAGTGTCTGTTAGCATCCTCACTATTGTTCTTATTAGTTCTTCATTCCATGGATTTTTTTTTACTGCGCAGTATACTTACTGGTATACATACCAAGTCTGCACAAATTTGAGATTGTATTTTTTCCTTTAATCTATTGTTTCCTGCATTTTAGCTTCATAGATCACTCAGCACTTTATGCACACACTCTATTGACTTTGTGCAATTGACTTTTTGTGGGGGGGGGGGGGGGTACTATTATTCTGTCATACATGTAGATGTATATGTGGAAATTCTTGTCAAATCCACATTAATTGGAAATTCAGATTTAATGTTAAGTTTCCTTACAAACTAAGCTCCAAATGAAATATAAGCCACGTACATGGAGCCGTATGTCGGGTCTTACAAAGTGTTTGATAGGGTACAGTCTCGACATCATTGTAAGAAATGTAGGGAGGACACCCTTTCAGTCAAAATTTATGAAACATGAAATCAAATTGAAATTATTATCACTATCCAGTTGTCTAATGCTATGCATCGAGATGTAACATTTACACCTTGGTTTTAATTCACATGTGCAAAGTGTGTTCAAGTATGTTCACTTGTCTGCAATCATATTGATGTGCTTAGCATTTTACTACTTTAATTGATGAGAAAACATCAACTAATATCTAGCTCAAGTTATCATCTTTTCAAGTGGTAGCTCGTAACTTTCCTAGGAGTAATTCTTCCAGCAATCCTCCGTATAGCATGCAGGATTCTCTGCTAATAACTCACTGTTGTCTTTATAATTCATGTTATTTTTATATTATGGTTATAATTATTGTTGTTTTCTTGTTATTTTTGTCATACATGTAAACTTCTAATGTCCAATTATTACATGCTTTATGTACAAATGTTACAATGTATTTAAAGCTGTATCCATACTTTTTTTGGGTTTTTTGTATTCATAAAATACAGTCAAGTGTTGAAATGTATATTTCTTGTGAATTTCTTTTTCATCCTGGTTTTATTGGCAGTGATACAGTGCATGCATTATAATTACTAGTTTGTTGTGTTAAGAACTATTGAACAAAGAAGGTAATTCGTACTTATTTGGATATTCTGTATCCATTTAAGTTTTTACATTTTTTAGTGGGGGGGGGGGGGGGGGAGGGTTCATAGCACGTCATCAATGATCTGAATCTATATGTGTGTGAGTCATTCACTGAATCAAAACGTTGAATTTAGTAAATTGCATTATATTTATTTTTAAAGTACCATTTTGCATGACATTGACTATTCCTTTGAATATCTACAGAAAGTACCAGACATGATATGTTACGACTAGAAGGAATCATTTACAGTTTGATAGGGGCATTGATAAAATGTTAGAACATTGTGGAGTGTGGTTGTGTATGATTATATTTATTATAATTAACTTTGTATTGACCCAGTTTCAACTCCCCCCCCCCCCCAATTTTAGGGTATACATAATTGTATATTCATTTGAAATTAAATATTTGTTAAGGGAAAATTGATGGCAACAGTAAAGATGCTTGGTGAATATAGATTTTCATCTTGACATGATCTGATAAGGTTTTAAAGATTAGAATATACATTTACCAACTAAAAAGTATGTGACCAAATAAAGTAATTGCTCACAAATGCGATATGAAATGCATTAAAAAGTCAAAAGCTTATCTATAAATGTGTATAAATGTATGCCAAATCTTGTAGTTTCTATGGTATAAATAGTTTGAAGAACTTGGAGGTACTTGTATGAGAGAAAGTGTTGATTAATCCTCTAATATGCATTTTTAAAAATTGTTCTTATTGGTTAGCAAGACAATATTAGTTGACACAACAAAGACTTGTTCCAAAGCAATGACGTATCTCCTTTATCATCTCATCTCTCTCTTTGTAACAAGTTGAATTGTAGGAAACAGAAAAATGTTGGTTAACAAGTAATGAATGTTGGAAAGTTGATACTGTTACTTACAGATCAATCTTAGATGGGCAAATACTCACTTATCCCGATGAGATGTCATCAATTTTCATTTTGCACATAACATTTATCCCTGCGGGTAGTATATATATATATATAGTATTGCTAGCATGTTATATAAATATGTCTTCTTGCATGGAAAACCCAGCTCATCCATGAATTTGGAAAAAATTATACATGTATCTCAGTCATTTTATGTGTAGTTGACTACATCACGTCACAATGACATTAATAGTTCAAACTGAAATACACTACCACTGTTTTTGTAATCTCAAATATCAAAATTCCTTCTTTTCTCTTTTTTAAATTGTGATCCAATTTCATTATATTTTTTACCTATTTGTAGCTTCAATACTTCTAATTAAAGTTCTACTTGTCTTCAGAACAACTTGCGGTGATGGTTGGACTTCCCTTTTTAGTATCAAGATGTTACGTCAGTGCATGAGTAATTCAGTGTCCTGTTGTTGGACACAACCAAAAAAGTTGATGATGTTGCTTTAACATGTACTTGTCACCCGTTCCAATTTTGATTTTTAATCTCTTTTTCATACCTTTACAATAGCAATGGTGAACATCCCCGTCTCCACACACACTCTGATCTGGCAGTGGCGTAGTGTGGATCCAGCCTTTTTTATTGAGGGGAAATGGTGTTGGGGGGGGGGGGGGGCACCAGCATTATTCTCCACTTGATCAAAGATGGGCTATAGAAAATTCATTTTTAGTGATGGTTCTGCTTCCTTTGAAATTGCTGCATAGTTACAAGAACACATAAATTTAATTATTGCAAGACTCGACATGATATCGACATCTCATGCAACCAAATAAAAATGCTGCACTGTCATTTAATGTTGACTAAAATGTAAACGCTCAGTCTGTAGTGATTTTGAGATAGCATCTGTTCAGAGCAAATTTGATAGAAAAATATAACTAGAGACAAATTTACAACCGTTTTCATTCCATGGAAACTATAAAACTATGAATATGGCATATTGAAACACTATCACTGAGAGGAATGAATATTCTGCCATGACAATCTAAATATGCATTTGGCATAATGCAGTTGGGGAAGTTCAACTGTCACTGATAACTCATTGTAATGAGCATGATCAATTTAATTAATTCAGGAAACATTTGAATCATAATTATTCGGGACTGTACATGTATTCACATTCTCTTTATGCATTTTTCCAATGTTATTTGTGAAATTAGTGCGCATCACTTGTCTTAAATTAGAAATTGTGCTTCAAAGTAACATAATCTTTCTTAACTGCTTCAAATGTTTATAGAAATGTTCATGACACACTACAGCATACCAAGATTTGCCAGGATGTATAACACATGTTCCTGTAGAAAAATTGTGAAAATAGTCATCGTACAAGAAAATCCTCTTTATATTGCTAACCATCATATATGAAAATAGACTGGAATTTTATGATAACCGACTGTGGGTTTTAGGTCTTATGGTGATTAGAAATTGAATCAACACAATCATAATAGGTGAAATAAACCATACAAATAGGCCTACATGTACATGCAGGGGCAGCCTAGGACTAAAATTTTGATTAAAAATTTTGATGTGAACGCCCACTTAACTTATTTTGACCGGCCCTCAGACCACAAATTAACCGGCTCTCAAGCCAAAATATCGTACGGCCCGTTGGGAACACTCCCCAAAATCCTCGTTGCCAGTTCGCCCCTGCATATGCTCTTTGTAAAATTGGCCAGTTCTCAGTCATCGATGATAATATTTCGAGGGCAACCAATCAAATTAAAGAAGAGATTATCACTTACAATTTTCCTTTGCTTTGAGGAAATTAGGGCTTGAATATGGGTTTCCTTTTTATTGACATACATGCACACACACTGTATGTCATCCCCTTTGCTTCTTCTGATAACAATTCTGTAACCCCATTTATATTTCAAGTGTATGCCAGCTGATAATGCTCAAGCTCATCTTCAGGTTTATCCACTTCATTGAACATGCAGTAACATCATCAAAAATTGTCAAGTGCTTCAAAGTAGGCCTATAAACCACAACATTAAGAGGGATTAATGAAAGAAACAAGCTTGCTCATTCGGTCTGTCTTTATATGTTGTCCTCACATAAACAGAATATCAAGCATGGCTATCAAAGCCGAATTCATATATTTCAAACTTTACTTCAAATTCGAATACTTTATGTTAAAAACTATGTCCTTTATCTTGTACCGGCATATCATCAAAACAAAAAGTTATTGATTCCATTATCTTCTTTGACTTTATTTATTTATTCATTTTATTTTTTTTTTCATTTATTTCATTTCCAGGCAAGATGATAACAAAGATGTGTACATAGAGAACATCACAAAGATAGCAGAACAGAACCACAGTATAAAGATTTACATGATTTAGCACCAGCCAATGCCTGGGGATCACCTAAAAGAATGTTAAAATTCTGTTGAGAGGCTCTCCACATTGGTTGGTGCACACATAAAACAAAATAATGAGGTAAGGTAAACATATATATGTACTTGTAACTAAAATTAAAAATTAAACATTAAAAATTAAAAAGATACACAATAGTAGTACTCTCCGCCGTTAACATTTCTGAGTAATCTACAACAGAATACATCTGATTAATTGAGATATATGATATGACAAAGGCAGTAAAATTTCTGTGTATTACGGTACTATGGAATAATTACAGAGAATCAGGTTATCATCAGAAAGAAGATTTTGAAAATTCAAAAGAAAATTACGGAATATTATTATTGATTCGTAGGAAAATTACAAAAATAGGAATCAAAGTATGAAGGAAAAACCATAGGCAATAGCAGCAGCTATTAAATAATACCTAAATTAAACTCAAGAAAAGAGAGGAAGTGTGAGAGACTTTTGACTAATAAGAAAAATTAAGTCATATTTCCTACAAATTAGGCAAATTGACCAGACATCGGAAACATATACCTATGTGTACGTGCAGGGGCGGATCCAGGATTTTGTACAAATGCAGGTTTATAAATTTTGCTTTGAGGGAGACCAGTATTTTTTTGGTCTCGCCAGCTCTCGAAAATTCGCTCAATGGGAAGGGGGGGGGGGGTTAGGGGGGTCTACTTTCCCTCCATAAATCTGTGACAAGCAAAAAAAAAAAAAAGGAGACCCGTATTTTGGGGTTCTTGCCAACTCTCGAAAAGTCGCTCAGTGGGGGGGGGGGGGGGGGGGGGGGGGGGGTGGCGACCAGCAAAGAAAAAAAAAAGTTTGTTCTAAAAGGGGGGCCACAATGCATACTTTTCTTCCAAAAGGGGGGGGGGGGCACGGGCCGGATGTGCCCTCCCTAAATTCGCCACTGTGTACGTGTACCAATACTGGCACGCATTTTACATTTCGAGTGCTCAGGGACCGTACCGCTGAAAAGCAGCTCAGCAGTGCATGAACATACAGGATCTAGGAGGACTTGTGTGAGTAATTTGCACAACACGTATTGCCGGCGGTGTCGAGACGGTCCAGAAAACTTTTCATCCAATCAGAGCAAGGAAAAATAGTCTGTAGGTCCAAACCCTTATGTGCTCAATTCTGCTGCATTCAAAGGGAGGGGTCGGGGCATGCCTCTGTAGCGTTCCCTTATTTGTGTTCAATTTTAATATTGTTTTAATCTCGACCTAGCCACCCTTATAAAGTATAGGAAGAAGAATACGAAAAAGGCGATTTAATGTAGAAAAAACATGAACTTGCGATGAGAATTTTTGTTGAAGTTTGTTATTGTCTCTTCTTGATTTATGAAGTACTTTCATATTACATTTTCAAAATCACAACATATCTACCTGTGCACTCCTCTCCCCCCCCCTCTTTCTTTCTCTTTCTTTTCTCTTTCTTCTCTCTGCTGTGTGCCTCGCGTACAAAGCTGTCAATTTTCAGTTATCAACATCATTCCCCCGCCCCCAAATATTCGTCCTTGTGTGTATGATGATTTTGGTAATTAAAAGTTTGATGTATTGTACATTTCTACTGATGGAGCTGTAGAATCTATTTTTTTCTCTCTCTCTCTTTGTCTTAGCGACGATTCGTCCATACCACAATAAGAAGGTTAAGGAAAGGTTGAAATTCTGAAGGGGCCTGAATATACAGATATGAATGCTTGCGGATTTTCCTATTTCAAAAGGAGTCAATAGAGGGCTTTTTCCCCACTTGGAAGCAGCGGTACACGCCTTTTAAAAAAAAGAAATTCAGAACCTTATTAATTCCAGCGTTTCTATTCTTTTATTCTTCTCGTGCATACTTCTAATATTTTTCATGTCTCTTTTGTACCAAAAAACCATCAAGTTTAAAGCTAAATCCGAACCCTTAAATTTCCCC